>JAVQJD010039104.1:0-20223 GCA_036023655.1 Nannoperca australis | reverse complement strand
GTCCTTCCTTCCTGCAGCAGTCAGACTGTACAACCACCACGGACCCTGGTAGACCACCACACGAACTGCTACTACCACACTGGCATGCAATACTGTCGTGCAATATAACAACAATGTGCCACACACACGCACGCAACGCACGCACGCACGCACGCACGCTCTCTCTTCTGCACTGTACACTTTTGCAGCAACAATGTAAATGTATCCATTGCGAGACATTAAAAGGATTCCTGATTCTGATTCCCCCAAGTGACCAAAATATTTTAATTAATGTAGGTTAGTTGTTAAGCTTAACATGATATTGGGTGTCCATGGTCAGCATACTGCCTCGATATCCACAGTTACAATTAACATTAAGTGCAATTAATGAGGCCACTGAAAATTGGCATTGGCATGTGTAGTTCTGGAAAGTTCAAATGGAAACACTTTTGAACACACCACGTGTGGTTTGAAGAAATTCAGTATTAAATTTAAAGTCAGTACTTAACCCATATCTAAAGCAGCTCAGATCAGTCCGGCCAAGCCTAATGCACACAGTCTATGTAACCACTACACACACTTGATGTTGGCCCAGCACAGGCCAGAATGAACCGGAAGTCATCTCAACAAGCTCAACTCACCGTGTATCACCAGCACGGCCAGCTGAGTGCATCTCCATGCTAAAAGGACCAGTGGGTCTTCGTTTCGATTGACGCTGAGGTCAGGGAAGTCGGGGTCATCCCTCAGGAGCAGGAAATGAGTCAGCGTTTTGTTGTACTGCTGAGAGATGAGCTCCAGCGTGGCGTCCGTCACCAGCGTGCTGTAACTGTCGAGGTGGAGGCGTTCCAGGGGGAGGCTGGGCTTCAGGACTCTGAGCAGCTCAGAGCTGTCGACTTCCAGGGCCATAATGTATACCCGCAGGTTGGCGCTCACGCGGACCTGGGGAGGATCGGGGAAAACTTGACTTGTGTACACACTGAGACTTGCGCTTGCTCAAAGCTGAAAGCAGCAGTGTTGAAACCAAAAACGGGCTATGTAACTGTTGTTTCATTTGCATAGGCATTTCAACCAGCACTAGCATCTAGTCATCAAAAAGAGCAAGCAAGGCTAGTTGTTGCATTACCAGTGCCTTCCAGTCGTCCTCTGTAGCGGTCCCTTCTAGTGGTTTGAACTCCAGGGCGGCGCCGTTGAGCAGCAGGGAGAGGCGGTGCAGAGGAGTTCGGCGTGGAGATGCCAGCAGACTACAAAGCTCAGATGTCAAATCAGAGAAGTCCAGTGCCAGAGAATGAACATTAGAGAGACGATCCAACTCTGATGGGGAGATGAGGGGACCTGAGGAAAATTAAATCGATATAATCCAATTTGGTTTTTTAACTGCATTCATATAGTTACAGACAAACAGATCCAGAAACACAACCACACATACCCAGCTGGTGGTCCAGTAAACTGAGGTGCTGCAAGGTCTCAGTTGAAGGATTTGACAGGCAGGCTAAGGAGCAGGGAGTCACCAGACCCACCATGAAACTACAAGACAACCACCTCAGCTGCCTGCTGTTAGACAACAACTCCATGAACAACTGCTGGATTCTGCAAAGAGCACAGGGCAAGGGTTAAGAAAAGAGAGAAGAGGAGAATTAACTTAAATTCACTTTATCAGCGTGACATTTAAGACACCATGACAGCAGTTTCTGTCAGCTCAAATCAAAGGTAAGTTTGATCCTTAACATAAACCGAATGAGAAACAGGATTCAGGATCAACCGGATGCACATTTGTGCAGACAGACATGTAAAAGGTATGTAACCGCACTGAGTAAATTTGACTTTTTTTAATGCTTTTATATAAGAATGTAAGACGAACGAAACCAAACAGAGCAGGTCACTCTTTCAACTACTTTCAATTAAAACGTTTCCTCAAAGCACAGGCTATATACTTAAGTAGTGTGGCCAATTAGATTTCAACATATTTCATTTGGTTTCATTTGAGGTTCATAAAAAGAGTCTGCTCATCTAGATTGGGCCAAATCCTCCAGACCTGTCCTACAGAGCAAAACATAGAATCCATTGACATTGCATTATCATGATGCCACCCACCTCACTACCACTGAGTTGCAAAACAAACCCACACTGGTTGCTATGACCAGTCTATATACTGGGATAGAAAAAGGAAATCCATCAAAAAAATCTGTGTGCCTGTCTGGGCATTCAATGGTCTGTGTACGTTGAAATGGGTACAGAAAATTAAATATCCTTACACATATATGTAGTGAAACATCAAGGACGTAACATTAGACTTAGTTGTCTAATTAGTCTTCAAGCCTGTGCCGAGATAACCCTGATGACATCAACAGGGTCATTTTCTCAACTTTTTCTCATAACAGTCAGAGGTCAGATTTGAGATTCTATAATCCAGTCAGGGATCATACAGCTTTTTAACAGTAAAATTCAAGCACTTTCAAAGTTCCTAAACCACCTTTATCAACACATCTATAATTGTTGCTATAAATGTCAGGAGACAAACAAATATGACGACGGGATCGTTTCTTTCAAATATTAAAAGATTTTTGGTTTACATGAGTGATTGTGAAGATGATGAAACAGCAGATTGTGTTGATAAATTAAGCATTTTTTAAGGAGTATATTCAAATTCAGGAATATTCCTAACCTTGAAAAAAAATAACCATAGCAAAAATAGCCATTTTCATAACTTTCAAGACTTTGTGCTATTGTCATTTAGGGAAAATTCACATCATCATTTGCAATTCTCACTCTCTAAACAAGTCCACTTATCCACAGAGTCTGCTGCACCTTAGCAGGCTAGCTTACATATTACCAACAGTGAGCTGGCCCTGCACGGCGGGTGTGTTTGGTATGGACAAGTTGTGTGCTTTACTGTGTGCCCGCTAACTGGATGCTGACAAACGGTCTCATAAACATCTACCTACTTTGTGAATGAATTATCATTCAAGAAACACCACGCAGCGTACATGGTTTACTCGTCCACACCCACACAAACATCCACTGAATATCAAAAAGAGAAGAAATATTATGTTGTCCGTTCATGCTCTGCAATCAATCAATTACCAATATATCACCATTTTACAGTCCTATATAAAGGACATTTGATTTACAATGAATCTAACCGTTTCTGACATTTGACAGAAAGGGACTTTTTTTTAATGCTATGCTCATACTTACTCGTTGATCTTTTTGTCGCCCTGGTGAATTTGGTGCAGGTTGGAGCTGTCCAACAGTCCCTCCTGCTGGAGAACACAAGTGTCTCCATACAGACTCAGCTTCTGCAGGTTTCTAGAGAATGAGACAAAGACAGAAAATGTAATTCAATGCTACTGTAGATTGATATGCTAACAAGTCATCTTAGCAGTATTTTAGAATGGTCTTAGCTAAATGCTCTTCCCCTGAGCTGACTGACAGGTAACTGATGTGTGTGTTTAGACAGTTATGTAATTGGGTTGTGGTCAAACCCCATTCAAACATCGGTGTTAATAGGTAAAAGTTCAGCATCCAACAAGACTGGTCTTAGGAAGTTATTTTCCTTGAAATGAACAATGGGCCATCATTGGTGTAACGTGCTAACACCCAAATACATTTTTGTCAAGTCTGTTACTGACCAAAGCGAGTCATCAATCAATCAGTCAAACTTTATTAATATCGCCATAGTCATACATCATATGCAACTCTAAGTGCAGAATATAAAAAGAGTAAAAGTATAATATCAAGTATAATATAATACAACTAATATTAAAAGAGGAAGTAAATGTGCAAAAGCCAGAGTAAAAACATGCGTTTTAAAATATACACTTGCTGTAACAATAATCTCAAAAAGACGGTTTCATTGGCATCTGTTTGCGTTGTCAACATTTGCTATAGCTCCTACTGCTGTAAGTTGTGTATCTGGTTCTATCACATGTAGCACATAAGGGGTGATTGAAAAATCTTAACAGAAGAAACAACAGATAGACAAGGGCGTTGAGTTTAACCATTTCAATCCAAACAACTTCAGAAGGGGGGGCTTGCCTCTTACATAAACTATAGCCATTTTGTGCAATCAAATCTAGTCCTAGTTCTGTATATTTGTATAATGACTGAATTATGGCTGTCCTGCTCTTTGCTGCACTGCTGCCTGGAGTCTTTTCTATCCTCATCTGGTTATTTGCAAATAAATGCTGTGAAAACAGTCATGGTAAGCACAGAGGTCAAAATGCACCTAATGACATTCTTCCAAACAGACTGTCTACATCGGTTTTGACAATGATGTTTGGAAGATCACCAGTGCGAGCTGTTAGAGAGGATTATCAACCGCATGTGCGACCTGCATCCACACATGACACAGACCTACCTTAGGTGGAGCGAAACCGCAGATAAAGAAACAATGAGTTATCTATTCTCATTATTTTGTACATGTACCAGTACCAGTGGAGTTGGACCAATGTTATTTGAATGAGAAACTGACTCTTTGTTGTGCACCAACCAATTCAACCGTCTCACATTTCAAGACTGTGAGTTGGAGGTAGCTTTCTAAAAAGGCGGCAAAACTCTTCCTAGACTTCTGTTCTACATTCAAAAATTAAGCAAAATTCAGTATGCAAATGGGCATTCTAGATGTTCTTCATTTTGTCACATTTCCAGCATGAATACACAAAAATTCAAGACCATGTTAGAGTTAATGTCCAGCACTGAACTGCTGCACAGGCCAGGTTCCTCAGCAGGTTTTTTCAACAGAAAATGTTGGAAACTGAAACAGGTTTCAGCTCTCTCAGCAGAACTAAGACATAAACTGCACAGCTTTTGGATGGGTGCTATTTCAACACTACAAAGAACTGTAGAGAACAATAGAGAATGTGGGAGAAGGTATACTAGAGAAGTTCTGCACTGAAATCAGGAATCTTAACACACAAACTAGTTTTCACAAACTTTCACAGCAGAAATGAGCCAAGTGGTTAAATTACATGTATGCAGTACAAACGCGATTATATCCTACAGTAAGCAACGACATACCAGAGCTAAGTGTATATGCACAGACACTGTATGTGTGTGTCAGTGCTGATATCAGCAAACCACAGCCAACAAAGCCTTCTCTGGCCACCACCAGTGCTGCATTGTACCTGCTGGTATGAAGACCCCAATGTAACAGAAAATAGAACTGGCAACAAAAGAAACTCAGACGAGCGTTTGACTTGGCATTGACACTGGAGCATACATCATTATTTGATGACCGTACGTGAAAAATACTTTTATACTAACAACGTCTTCAGGGATATGAAGGTAACGTTGGCTTCTAACTTCACTGCAAAGACAGGACCCGATTACGTAACTCCTGTCAGGGTTTGTTTATAGCTAACTAAGCTAGCTAGCTGCTAACTGCGACGCAACAAATACTATGACATTTCAACAAACGAAGATTGTGTCATGGGAATTCTTGAAATTGAAGAAAAACAAACACCCGGAAAGGGATTTTACAGCAAATGTAACGTTACCTGTTGTTGCGGATGTTGGTGAACACACACAACACCTGGTCCAAGTAGGTGGCCATGGCGTCTCTCCATCTCTCGGAGAGCTGCGGGTCGTTGTCTGGAGCGGGAGGCTGGTCCATTCTGTTGGACGACGGGTCGCTGTTCAGAGGACTGAGGTAGCCTTCCACCGGTGCGAGTTCCAGCTGCAGCTCACGGACGAAGGAACCGAACTTCCGCATGAGGAACTCCAGTCTCGGTGTCTCCTCGGAGCTGGAGCCGCCGCCGTTACAACCACCACCTATTCGCAGTTTGAGCTCGGTCCACAGCGCGGGGTAGAAGAGACACTCCCTCCACCGTGAACACACGGCCGAGGCCCGGAGCTTGTCTCGGTCGGACAGAAAGGAGAATATGTGGACGATAAGCTCGCTGGGCAAAGCCATGGCTCCGACACCCCCGCACAGAGCCATGGCGAGCAAAGAAAACTACTGTCCGAAAAACCAACCAGATATAAAATAAATGTTACAACCGTTTTGGTCAATCGGTGCTACAGCGGCGAATATCAGCGGCACTTCTTCCTCACGGTGAAAACAAACCGTTTTTCAGCTTTGCCTTCAATACTATTGGACCGCACCATTCTTTTTCAATGCACGGGGGACAAAACAGTTCGCATAAATGTTTCCAATATGTCTGCGACAGGGACACGTGTAATTATTTGTGTTCGGTAAAATAAAAAAAATATTTACTCCAACATAGTAATGCTTTAGGGATTTCCCACCAGATCTTTGGTTATCTGTGATTGCATCGCCTCGTTGTTAAGTGAATGGTTTATTCCTGAAATGCTGTTATTTTTGCCATACTGCCGTGCTCCGCGGGAGGGCGGTGTTTCTCGGCAGTTAAAAAAAACCCCAACTCTTGCCAACACGTGATCTTTATTTTGGAGGTGGCTCCCACCCCAGACGCAACCCCTCCAAGTTCACACCCCTCTCCAAAGAGAGACTGCAGACAGAGGGTGAACAAAACCTCAGCACAACATAACATTACAATGCCAGTATGCCTCACAAGGATAGTGGTATTTATTGCTTGACTTGAATGCATTGTAAAGCATTCCTGTTATTTTGTCACTCACTAGCTGTGCGTCACACTGAAATCATTTCTATAAACCTTCAATTCAACCTTTCATTAAAGAAAAAAATTCTTTCATAATAAAACACAACTCTTGATTGCTCTGCTTTCAATATCTTAAAACGGACAAAATAATATTTGATTTGATGGTAGTGCATATACTTAACTAATCTGCCTTGAGGAAGAACTTGGCTGACTTCCCTCTTTTTGTTTTTCATTAAATGCCATACACACATATCTGTACTGAGTTTTGCTTAAAGTATACTCCCTTTATGTCTAAATAATAACAATACAAGAGCAAAATAAAATAAATTCAAACAGCTACTGCCTTGATTGGTCATGTTGTTTACAGAACTAATACTGACCAGTTTCAGCAGAATCCTCATACAGTATATCCAGATTTATTGGCTTGATTTATGAACAGCACATTTAAAAATGATAGAAAATATGAAAATCTTTCTCAGTATCTAATATAGTAGTTCAGCAGGAGACGTGTATTAATATGTTCAGTCCACATCATCAGTTTAAAAGGAGGCAGTGACTCTTTAAGGTCAAGCATCAAGCTAAGAAGTCTAGACATACTGTACGAGTATTCTGCTGACACTAATCAATATTTGTTCCAAAGATAGCCCCATTAGTATTTGTGAACAACATGGCCATCACAATTAACAACAAGGCAGTAGCTGGATCAAACATTTAATGCAGCTTTGGGATTGAACAAATTTAGACTCGCTGTTAAGTCATAAGACATAGACAGTGCACATCTCTTCTCTGAGTTCATACGAGGTACAAAAGGTAACCTTTTAAGGCACAGTTTGACATTAAAGTCTGACAGATTTCTTTTGTGAACATTATATTTCCCTTAGGGATGTGCGATACCACTATTTTTCCTTCCGATCCAGTGCCAAGTAATACCAAGCCTAACATCCCGATACAGATATCGATACTTTTAGGTGAATGAATCGTCAGTATTCTAAATCTGGAAACATTTTAATAACCCAAATGATTGCTGTGACTTCCACTGTTAACTAGTTAATCATGTGCATGTTAAAACCCAGGACAGAAGTTTTTAGAGAAAACATATTTTGTACAGTTCACAGTTATGAACTGTAACTGTGAACATTGCATTGAACATCATAAACATGTTTTTTAAATAAAAAAGTACACAAAATGATTAAAGAAGAACAAATGTTTTAAAACTTAAATTATTTTAGAGCACTATTCTGTAACAGAATGCACATATTGAGTGCAGGCTAGTCATTCAGTTCCACTTCTCACCACCAGGCAGCAGTACAATGACTCAGCACAGCACCACCATTGAACCCAATGCTCCTTAAAACTTTTAATAACTACTGTGCTTTTGTCTTGTCCATTCTTCTTCAGTCACAATCGTTGATTTCCTGACAGGGAATTACTTGTAGGAAATTAGGCATGACGAGAAAAAGAGAAGAAGATTCTCCATTTAGGACTAAGCAGTAAACCACGTACAGGGTATTCTGGCAAAAAAGTATACCATTTCATCTCAAGTGATTTACATTTCCTGTGTCAGAGCTAGGAAGCCTTTTATCTTTGATGTATTAGTTAAAATTAACGCTGGTTAATTTATGTCACATCAGAGTTATTCTATTTAAAGTGACAATGAAAATCTATTGTGAGAGCCTAACTATATTAATATGGCAGCTGTTCTAAAATGAAAAAGGCTTACTGCACATCAGAGCTGAGGTATCGGCTCACAAAAAAAGTAAAGAGAGAATGCTGGGTGGGCTCTCTTGTCAGTTAGCGGGCAAATATAGAAGAATATAGAAGGAACAAAACGTGTCAGCCACCACATGGATAATAATATATTCATTTTTAAACTCCCAGTTTAACAATTAATATAAAAAATAGTTAATTAGTTAAGTTATACTTATAGCCTATTCAAAAAATCCAAATAAATATAGATTAAATATAAATAATATGCACATGTAAAGAATATTTGAGACTGACCTGAGTAGAAATAGACTACAAACAAGGATACTTATGACTTACATTATAACAGTTACATTCAGGAAATACAAACATTGCATGATCATAAATACACATCAAATCCAGTTGAATTCACTCATTAGTATTTGTGTTACCCAGTCTCTATACCCATATATTCAATGGCTTAATATGTTAGATCATATTATTAAGTCATATTATAACAAGCAAACAAAAATGTCCTTTCATAATGTCACTTCTTATTTTATAATGTCACTTTTCATGACAGTGTTGTTGCTGCTGCCCTCTCACTATGGCTCTTCACTTTGACGCCAATCAATCATGCTGTAAAGATGGAAGGGTGAAGGGCAGATCATGACGTGGTTGGTTGATCTATAGCTATATTGTTCGGTGTGCCTTGGAAAAAAGGGTACTTAGAAAGAAATGTGGCCTTAATTTGTTCCGTACAGGTATTATTTGTTCCACCCATGTATTAAATCAGGCTGCAGAGTTTCCTAGTAGTTAGTGAGATCATCTTTTTAGCAGAAGCACTGGCTTCCTACTGAAATGTCCTTGAGCAAGATACTTAATCCCACATGCTGGCTGATCCTGCACTCTAACCAGAGGGCAAAACACACATACCCTCTTCAGAAATGAAAGTACATCCCATCAAATAAAGCGTAATGTTGTTGAATACCAATGTGCAGGAGGGACGTGCCAAAATTATCAATCCCCACTATGGAGCCAGATCAGTGACACTTACATTTGGCATCGAAAAGAAAATGTGGCTTTGAAAACAAAACGTGAACTTGATATTTTTAACATTCTGATGTGTTTTCAATGACAATATTCAGATCTCCTCTTTCTGTCAATCTTTTTTACGATCTTGTATTTTTTCAGTTTCAACTCTGTCACTGTTTTGGCGTGAATTGAGGGTTTGAGGGGAGGAGCAAGGAGAGCATAATTGACGTATAATCTGCATACTAATTAGACTTCACTGTTCTGAACCAGCCGTCCTCTCGTCCACTCAGAAGCCTCTGGCATCACAGCAAGCCTACAGCAGCAGGCCTTAAAGCCAAAACAGCAGACACCTGCTAACACCTGACAGCTAGACCATGGTCGCTATCACGGACCACTCGTTACTATCACTAGAAGGCGTTGAAGCTAGTGGTCAGTGGTCCATACCACCTCCTCAGTGGTCATTGTGGTCCTGACCACATCCTAAGCAGTGTAGAACATTTAAAAACAATTTGTGGGACAACTTTTGCCCTCACTGTCTAAAACACTGGGGCATTTTCAAAATTCTGGGGGCAAAAATAGTAGTAAGTGCATAAAGTTGCTGTTTTTAATGTAAAATTAGCCCAAATTAAAATGACAAAGGTTTCTTCATCAGTTTATAATCACCAGCTTGTGCATGAGTAAATATAAAGCATAACATACTATTGCTGTTCCAAAGAGAACTATGCAATCATGTTGAATAAGTAGCCTATGTCATTTAAAAAACACAATTACAAACAGCAGTGATGCTATTTCTAATAAATATAGTGGATGGGGAGATTTAGAAATTTGATTCATTATTTTTTGTTCATAATAGATTATCAGAGTGTTTTTGCAGCGGTCTGTCCTCAGACAATGGTCACTAACACGGGCCACCGGTTAAGGACCACTAGTTCATATCACTAGAGGGCGCTGAAGCTAGAGGCCAGTGGTCCCTAGTGTGGTCCTTGTGGTCCATCTGTGGTTCTAATCCATTGCACACCTCCTCTGTCTCCTTTGTCTCTCACTTCTCTCACCTTTACACTTTTGTTTGCCATTAATGCATTCATTGTATTTGTTGACTGAGACAAATAAACACTACAAATCATAATCATATGTTCTGTTGTCGATTAGGCCTGTATTGTAATGTTATTGTTGTAGCCTACTGTATACATAGGCCTAAGAAAGTTTGTCTAATAAAGGAGACACACTGGTAGACAGATCAATAGCTAGATGAAATAAGGAACATTTACTTTAACAAGTTCAACTCTGTTAATCTAAAACTTCAAAGAGTTTAATGAGCTCCCAAAATAAAAAATACTTAGAGAAGAATAAATAAAAGAATATATGTATATACATATACATATATATATATATGCACATACACATACAGCTGCCCAATATCAACATGCCACAGTGACCTAGACACACAAATACATGCAGAGGATATGTATGATTGATGAGGGAGAAAGAGTGGAGTTGACATGGTTGTTTTTGTTTTAATCCAACGTCTTTATTCTGTATGAATGTTTTGGTGTGTTTAAGTAAATGGCACACTTTCTGTTGAATAATTCTGGTTATGGTTATGGTCTTCCTCAAGTCTTGAGACACAATAGGCTATTATGTCAAGTCTTTCATTGTCAAGCCTCAATCTCAAGTCTGAATGTAGACAACCATGTCAACAAACATTCAGTTTAAAAAATATAACTAAGTATTGTTAACTTTCACTGGAATTGTTATATTTTAATAGGAGAAAAGCAAGTTACTATGAATGTATTTCATACAATTACACAAAACATGCATGGACAGATATCAGTCCTGACAACAAAGAGAGGACACCACAGACCAATGAAGAAATGGTCTGGAGCATGAGGACAACAAGCTTCAGCGCCCCCTAGTGGAAGCAACCAGTGGTCCGAATAACGACCAGAAGGACTGAACACAGGCTGTAGTGTGGACAGATACTGAGACTGTCTACATACAATGTAATCACATTCAAAAAGCTTTATTGGTATGAAAGTTTAAAAAAATACAATGTACACAATAACCTTAACACAACATTAAGATTGATAAATAAAAATTATTTTTAAGAATTCACATTTGATTGGACAAATGATGACAAAGGCCGGGGCCATTGTCTGCTCTCACAGAACGGGACTGGGTGACATTTAACTTTTAAGTGACATTATGTTAGTCTGGCAGAGGTCCGCTGAAACGAGCTAACCTTTGACACCTGACAGCTAGCTAACATTAGCTTATATCATAGCTGAACATGAACAAAAAGCGGCAGAGACAAACAGACCGAGCTGCTGTTTGAGAGTTCAGGTGATGAAAGTCCTAAATTCCCCCCCGGCCTTTATTTGTTCATGGCAGCAACACACTCATTATGATCATCACTACTTATTTAAGAAAATACTGTATCAAATGTGAGAAATGACTGCTGAGGAAAAGAGGTTTGGTCCCCTTTAGCAGCTCCAATAACAGCTGTTATGCACAGTTGTGGACCGCACACAGATAAAGTGGAAAACTACTGGACAATATGATTATTTCCAAGTCTTCTTTGTGGGGTTCATCAATGATGATAGATTATCCTTATCATGCTTAAATGCCAGTAAAGAAACACATACAGAAGATGCATTATTCAGCAGAGCTGACTTTGGAGCTTTGCGAAACATTTGGGGATGAAAATCTCAGCAGCTCCAAAGTGCTTCACACATGACTTTGTGGTAAAGATAAGTGCTTCCCCCGATGATGAATCTGTGTCTGTAAAAAAGAGAACAAAGAAATGTTGATTGTGGCACGCAGACAGTGACTGTAGAGATAGAACAAAGAAAACAAATGCAAGTGTAGGTGTTTCAGTTGTGGTGTCCATTAACAAGAGCCTTCACCAGTCTGCCTCCTTTGTTGCAGCCTGCTTGTCAATGACATTCTACAAACTGTGACTGCAGTCGAATCACAAATGACGTCCTATGTCTTTTCCTAAACACTTTTCCTTGACCTTGATGATATCAAACGGTCAAAGTAAGATGTGATTGAGAATTCATAAAGACAAGACAAGAGAATCCAACTGCAATGTTACTGCAGTGAGGTTTGCAAAGGTCACTTTAAATTTAGCAACTGCAAGGAATTGTGGGGCAGCATTATCTCCTTTCCTTTGGTAAGAGATGGTCCAGTGTACCTTGTGCTAAAGGAGATAAGAAAGGAATCATTGAAGCACCTTTCCTTGGCATTTAGAGAAATCAAGCTCAACACTCGGATACTTCCATCTCAGTTCACTAAGTTAGGAACCTTCCTAAGTAAAAAACACTATTTGACTGCAGCAATCTCAGTGCCCTGATTGCATGCAGATCCGCACTCCCCTGCACTACGTTACCACTTTTTGTTTTCTGCTGTGGTGGTACAAAAGACAATGAAATGAGTAAGAAACAAGAGCATGTTGGTTTTGCATGCTCACACTTGAAAACGATCTGTTCCTATGCATGTTCACCAATTTTCAAATGACACATAAAGAGAACCTATTGAGCTGTAATGTGGTAGATGCATTCATCCAGCTCCCAGTCACTGTGGAGACAAGATCGTTTTGTGAACCTCTGCCCTGTAGGCCACCAGGTCCAGGAAGTACTGAATCACTTGGTGTCACAACCTGCTGCAGCTCCACCACAAAGCACTAGGTGGTGGTAGAGCTCCATGACTGACTGCTGCTGCCTCACTAAAAAGCTACAGAAGAGAAGAAAAGAGAAGAAAAAATAGATATAAAGATAGATGCTGGGGATAGTGACATGCCTCATAATGTTCTGTAGATGGTTATTGCAAGCTGAGATGTTTCTTTGACTTATATTAACATAGCAAGGTGTGCATATGTGTAATGGGAATAGCTGCACAGTGAATCTATACACACTGTTCTGTGCAAGCATGTAAAATGTGTAGAACGTGTGTATAGAGATCAGCAGTAATGTAGTTATAATTGAAAGTGCCAGCGTATTCTATAGTAAACTGCACACACAGAAATTGAATGAATTTCATAGAATGTATGTTAGAATTTTGTGTTAGTGTTAGTGGAGAGATGAGAATTAATGTTTAAGTACTTCTTAAATAAATGACACTGACACACAATAAAATATGTAGAATGGTTATGACACATGTTTAAAAAATGTAAAATAAAATACACATTTCCACGCACGCTTTTGGTAATAATAATAATAATAATAATAATGTAAAATATCATAGGCTCATTGTTCAGAAATATCCATTTTACAAGATTACAGTCATTTAAAATAGTTCTCAAGAGGCCATGTCTTCAGAGCTGTACAGATTTCAGTCAAACCCAGGTTAGGATTTTAAGACATTTACATTAAAGCAAGACTATGTAACTTTAACTGAAGAGGCCACTGCAGCCACAAGTGATACTCACAAGATAATGGTAAACGTTCAAAACAAAGCAGAACAGTAGCACAAGAAAAGTCACAAACTCAGCAAACGGACTCAGCAATGTCAGTTACTCAGCAAAGTATGCTATTATTAACTAACATAAGCCACTATAAGCTACTGGGCAGACCAGACCAACTAAAGGTTCAGGGGAGTCCCTTATATTGAACATGGGTGTGCTTTATTTTTATTTTATTCAACTTTCCATTTGTGAGAACAAGAGCGTGTTATTTCTTCTTTCAAAAGTTAAAAAAGTGATTTGAAAACTTAACTGAAAGTACATAGGTCATCAAGGATGGGGTGAATGCAGATGTGATATAAGAGCGAGGAGGTGCAGCTCAGGAAGGTCAGGAGGAAAAAGGAGGAGAGGCTGGAGGGGTGAGAACGTAGAACTTGAAGGATGTCAGAGACAGTGAAGAGGGAGATGGTCACTCAGAAGAAGAGACAGGCAGCTCCTTCACCAGGCCGTCTGCCTGAAGAGCAGAAAGATGGAGGACAAAGTGGAGGGGCTTGACAGACAGCTGGCCATCAAGCAGAGTGTGTTTTAGAAGCTCGTCCACTGCCAAAAGTAAGGATAACATCCAAAATACAGTGCTGCTGGTGACTAGACTATACATGGTGTACAGCTCAGTGTTCAGTGATCATCCGCAATATGTTGTACAGCGCCAATGGACTGATCCTCAGTAAGGCGTCTTTTCTGGGGAAGGCTGAGTTATTACTTGAGTCAATAACATGCAGAGCTGAAAACAAATTCTACATCAATACCAATGGATTTGTGTACAGCATCAGAGATGTTTCAGGCATTAATGCCACAAGAAATACTGGAGGATATTACTTACATATGAGGCAGCATGAGGCACGTATAGAAAGGACATCATCTAGTTTGCAAATGAAACTGCATCTATGTAGAAGCAGAAATAGAAAATGTGGAAGAAAAGATTGCAGGTTCAGTGATTTGAAACACAGCTAGTGCATCTTTAAACTAATGTTAGCTAAATCCAACTGCTAGTTGTTTGCATAGTTTCTTATTGTCAGCCTGTTCATGAATTCAACAGATGTGGATCATCAGCAGTAAAAATAAGTGTCAGTCATTTTATTTTGTACACTGTGACACAGTCTGGACTCCTTCATATGCTTTAAAATGGATCTCATGATTTGATGGAAGAGCATAACAAACGTGAACCAAAGCATCAAACATGGTTAAGTGATCTTATTTTTAAAACCCAAATAGTAACCAAAACATGCAAAACTCATTATCTTGTCAGTAGGATCATTCCATCTGTCTGTTTTCTATAAAATGTATTCCACTGCAGAGTCACAGAGGGGATGGATGATGAAAAACACCTTGGAGAGGACACCACACTTTATAAAGAATTATCAATATATCAATTGTTTTTCTGTGTTCACCCATTTGTGACAGTTTTAAACACAGGATTGGTGGCATTTGCTCCAAATGTTTCATGAGCTTCTTACCACGTCTGAGTCATATTTAGCTGCAAATTACCTCTAGGTCTCTTTGTAGGGAGGCCCAGCCCACTTTGAAATGTCCAGAATGAGTTTTAAAGACAGATAAGATAATAGTCACACACAAATATTTCACAGTGTCACGAATCTCCTTGCAACTCTGAGATGTCTGGTGCTTTCATTTTCTTCATGTGGAGAATTGGCTTTAAAATAGGACCATGGCTTCACACTACAGCGTCCTTTAAAATAGGACCATGGCTTCACACTACAGCGTCCTTTAAAATAGGACGAGGGTGATAAATGCTGTGAGTGCAAAGGCAGCCCATCAGTGTTCAGTAAATTACCCATGAGGAGTGATTTGCAAAATTGCTTCAACCACTCATGGTGGCATAGTATTGCTGTAGTGATGTGATTTGCAATACATGTGGGGATTTACTTACCAGAAACTGAGTAATGTGTATACGTGTGTGGGTGGCATAAGATGTTGTTATTGAGATGCTGTGCTTAGGATGCGGCCTCTCTGAATAAAGGATACTCTGCACGAAGAAACGTGATTCGTCAGCCAGGAATCCTTCACAAAAGCAGATCAACGTGTTTATTACGGAGACTGGCTGAAGAGCTTCTCCTCAAAGAACAGAACTGTAGCTGCTTGTTAAGTGGAAATTACAACAGTCAGTAGTAAAGCAAAGAAATTAAATGGAGGAGTGATTTCACGGCAGCGCCTGATTTGTTCTGGATACAGCATTATACCTCCTAAACATCAACATGTTGGCTTTGTCATTGTGATCACGTTAGCATGCTGATATTAGCATTTAGCTCAAAGCACCATTGTAGCCAAATTGTGTAGGTTTTAGCACACAAAGGGCCAACCCAACATATAGCACTAATATACGAACAAAGAATAAATAGCAAAGGAAGGAGTTTCTCAAATGTTGCCAGGATGAAAACTCATGTAGCAAGACATAACAGACGATAATAGTGAAAATTGGTGAGAGGAGAAGAAAATGAAATGAATATTGCTGCTGAAATGCAACACACTGTTGGACAGGAAAATAGAGATAAATTCAGACATTGACAGTAGTCATGTTGAAACACATAATTTCCAAATGATTTAAGGTTGCGATAAGGAACAGCTATAAGCAAATATGTTGCTGATTTGGCTAAGTGAAGCTGTGCTCATACAATCTGAGGTCCTATAGACAGTCTTATACAATCTGGAGATAAACAACATCTCAATGATCAGCCAGGCTCCAGTTTGTGTCCAAATGCACACACACCTGGCACAAAGTCTGCTCGTTTTAAAAAAAAACAACCAAACGCTCTGTATTAACTCTTTAACCAGCAGTTACATGTTGGATGTTCAGTACAACACAGAACAAAGTACATGGGGCAATTAGGACCTCGATTACGGGCTTTGTGAAAAGGATAGACTCGGATTTTATTTAATTTTTTTAAAGGTGTAGAAAAGAGTTAAGCATCCGGCTAATGAAAGCCAATAAACCCCAGACATCATAAGTTCATTTGAAAGAAAAAAGTTTGCTGGGCTGAACTTCAACCTAGATTTTTGAATACAAGTCTTGTGTTGTGCACACTGAGACAGTAGCCAGGCTTTGAATAGGAAGAAAGACAGATGGACACTTTGGCTGTCTCAGAAATGTTTGTGCTGCTATGCAACAGAGCACACTCTGTTGTGTAACATCTCAAACTAATTAATTTTCTTGAGAACATACAGTTTCCCCACTCGCTGAGTGTCAACAAAGCAACAGCAGAACAAGCTTCTAAATGAACATCACCTCCGTTCTGCTTTTTCTGCCTTCATAGTGGAGTTGTTAGTTGTTCACAAACCCATTCAAATCTTTGGACGCAAGTATGAATGATCAGTTTTGGAAATTATCAAATGTTTTTTTTTCCAATACTGAAATGTGTAATTTACAGATTTTCTATTTTATTAATTGTATTTATTCAAAAGTGTATTATATGTACTGCCTTTGTTATACTGTATAAAAAAAGGTTGTGGTTCTCAGTTCTGATTGGAAGAAATATGAGAGCGATGGTGGAAGGGAGTCCACCATTGCTACGTTCCCTACGTAGTGTAACACAGAGTAGTAGCCTGACCTTAAAGCCAGTCAAACTTCTACAGGTGGAGTACACCTTCCTCTCATTCTGTATAATGACAGGAGCTTTTTGTAGAAGACACATGGCAGCCTCCTCTTGATATCAGCTAGTTGGAAGATTGCTATCATGCATAATGACCAGTACCCTACCCCAGTGTAATACTGTTATGCTGCCCAGTTAAAGCTTGAGTGCGGGACTTTTACATATAAATGAACGTCCGTTACATTCAAGCTGTTTCCAGACAAGTTCACAGAATACAGATTAAGTATCATGATCCCTGATTTTTGGTTTCTGTTTTCTGTTTTATTTAGGTAATTCCTGTCTGTCTCCCGGTGCCTTCCTGTCTCTGTTTGTTTTCCCTCCCGTTTTGATTATTGTCACCTGTGTCTTCGTACTCACCTATTTCTGTTCTCATTGTTGCCCCTGTCTACTTAGTCTGGCTGTGTCCTTTGTTCTGTCTGGGTTCGTTGCTTTTCATGTCCTGCGTCTCGATGTATGTGTCCATGCTCCATGAGGTTGTACACGTTTCTGTTTCTTTTGGCTGTTCTTTGATTTAAGCGTGCTCTGCCTTATGCCGTCCTGTTTTGATTAAGTTGTTTTATTAAAAGTATTGACCATTCCTCGTCGCCTGACGTCTGCTTCTTGGGTCCTCAATCCCTGTTTCCCTGAGTGTGACATTAAGCCAATCACCACCAGGTAAATGTCTCTGTATTTCTCAGGATACAGAGTTCTTAAATCTGGTGTCTGTGGGGACATATTCACGCTGGTGCACCGACAGTACAACCAGAGCCAGTCAGAACAGAAGTTCAAACTGCTTGATCGTCACATGATAGACTTCAGATCTCTCTACGTGGCTGTGGATTGCCAAAGCTCAGAGGAGGAACCGTAGAGATGGAGCAACTGGGAGTATGGAGGATCATCTATTGGTTTTATATGTTTACAGCTGGGTCTCTCTGTAACTGTAAAAACAAAAACAGGATGCAATAGATGTTTGAGTTTTCCCAACTTTTGACTACTGTTGTTGACTTTACTAAGGTTTACAAGTTTAGACAAAAGTTCTTCAAACTTGAATCTTCTTATTCACCTAATTATGATATTGCTCAGTGAGATTAAAGTTTGCCTTTATAAATCAAGGATATATTATAATAATTTTTAAGGATTGCTCAAAAACTAAATTAATAAATAAAATTAATGAGCACATAGCTGAAAGTTAGCTGAGACCTTGTTTATTCCTCATATACATCAAAGTGTTGGGAACAGGTTAACAGGTAAAATACCCAATGAGGTAAGTCTGGCCTCACATACAAGATTCATAAATTAAACAGATGTGTGTTTTTGAAGGCCAAAATGTTGAGGCTTACTTGCTCCAGTAATCTCTGGCAGCTGAAGCCCTTTAATAAGTTCTCAGGCTTCCTGTGGAACAGAGAGGAAGACAGAGACATGGGAGCATGAAAGCGATTATTTATGTCCAACATAAAGTAGTATCACGGCATATCTCAGTGTGGTGGATAAGCAATCTAATTGACAGAGCAAGTGGGAGAAGGAGAGAAAGACTTGAATGATTGCCAAAGAAGCTGCAAATTCAAGATGGAGGAAGGGTGTAAAAAGTGAAAGGGTAGGCTCTAATATATTCAGAAGCACATGTATAAAACACCACACATGTATACTGAATAACCTCTCATCATCAAATATGATATTGACCTTTCGGGTTTATAGGCGGTGTAAATTTATTGGATCAATGAGAGAGAGAGAGAGAGAGAGAGAGAGAGTGTATCAGCAAGATGTGGGATTCATATTTCATGTAGATGTACCAGGACTGAGTTCAGCATCTCATTAGAGGGGATTAACTGTATATGTGCTGTTACTGGCAGGCCTGTGTGATGGGCACACCACAACATACCGAACATACATGCTCGTAATGTTCACAATCCAAACAAGAACATAATTAATGTGCATGTTTTAACAATCTCAATCTCTGTCCAGTAAAGTATTCTGTGTGCCATTATCAAATTCAAAAATAGCAATAAAATAAATCAAATAACATACATACATATGTGAAACCTAACTTTAGAGATACTTAACCAAAACAATGATAACAAGACTAAGAGAGGCTGTACTTTGAGACAGCAGAGCGAGATGCTAACAACAACATAAAACATTTGCATTTCTGAACATATGGATTACGCTTTTGCTCGACATCATGTACAGGTTAATCACGGCTCTGCAGCGTTGCTAAAGTTCTGGGCAATAGCAAACATGTCACCCTCTCGTAGAGGTGGCGACTTTCACACATTCACACTCTGGTGAGCCTTTTGGCTCAAATGAAGAAGTGGATTTGTTGCACAGAATGTGGTCATTTGTGCATCTTTGTAACTTTAAGACATATCTGTTCTTTTGCTTCTGATGTGACTGTAGTGCATGAGGTGTGCTCTTAGACATTAACTATGGAAACTCCCACCCTTGGATCCATTATCCAATAGATTTGAAATCTCGTTCAACCAATTATCCATTGACAATTGTACGCCTGATCTAGGTTGACTACATATATGTGTCTACATGTCCATTTTAAATCTGATGAAGACACAGTACTGTTGACACACTGGTCCTACTGCAAATCAGTGTGCTCCAATCTATTTTCTTTTTTTACCTTAAACAGAGACATGTTTGCAACAGCATTAAAATATCCAATAAAAAACTTGCCATTGTCACAATGTCTCCACTATACTTTACTCCCACTATGTTCCAAGCACATAGTTTAATGCTAAAGTATTGTTAAATAAATAACTTCTACAGACTGCTGTCTGAAAAGTTAGGCTGACGTGCTGACGTGCTGAGGTGAACGTATTGTGTCATTTCCGGTTATTGGCGTTTCTGTGTTACTGGTAGCAAACTTCGCTGCTCTAGCTAAATCCAGTCTATTCTGATATTT
>JAVQJD010039085.1:0-12712 GCA_036023655.1 Nannoperca australis | reverse complement strand
TAAATAAAATGCAAGTCATGTTATTAAACGATGGATTCTCATAATGTAAAAAAACTGATTTGTACTGTTCTTTGACAGCAGATCTTTAAAAATATGTGATTTTCTTGTAGTTTAAACATGTATAACTTTTTTTGAAAAATCCAGAAATAACTATTTTTGTACAGTAAAAATCTGTTAAAAAATGTTTTTTTTTACAGTGTACTTGACTTGATTGGCACAAAATCTTGTAAAGACATTGATGGCTCTCACAGGATAAATCTGAATGACTTAGGTGTGTTTCTACTAACACCATCAACTGTTCTTTCAGTAAAATTTCTCGACAAATATTGGATGGATTGCCATAAAATATGGCACAGACATGCATGCCCCCCTTGTAGTATAATAACTTTGACGTCCAGTACTTTTGCTTATGACCAAATAATTGCAAAACTAATGACTTTTCCCATCAGCATCAACTGTACTTTGTGCTAGTGCTATTATGCAAATGTCAGCATGGTAGCCTGCCAAATTTAAGATGGTGAACATGGTAAACATTAACATTACCATTGTAACTGACGCTGTGCCAAAGTACAGCCTCACAAAGCTGCTAGCATTGCTGTCAACTGTTGTTTTGTCTTATTTTGACTGATAGTGAATGCTCTCCCCGTTTGGTCTTTGCAACCTTATATGGACATTGTAGCTTTGCAACAGTGTTGATTTGTGTCTGTACTAGCCAACCATTCTGGCAGCAATAAATCAAACTTTGATCACTCTTACAACACCTCAGAAAATGTGCAGAGTTATTAATTTCCCCTCTACGTGAAGTTCTGGAAAACCTTGCTACATTCTGAAAAATTGTGTATGTAAGGAATATGCAAGGAAATGCATATCTGAAATAAACAACATTTGGAAGATCCATCTACAAATATATTATTTACGTCTTCCTTACTATGTGCGAGGGCCACTGTAACGCGCAGAAGCTATCAATATCAAAGACAACTGACATATTCCCTCACATAGATAGAACCTTACAGAGGGGTGATTGAGAGAGGGGAGGGGGTGGGCAGATTGGTTGGACCTTTTGGGTTTTGTTTTAGTATTTGTGTTAGGTGATTTCACTATGTATGATTGGTTGTTGATATAATATATCTTTTGTTCAATAAATGTCAGTAATTGCTGCAAATAGTATACTCTGTGCATTTTCCTAAATCTTGAGATGCCTCATTTGTAAGATAGACATGTATTTCCCCAGCCAATTACTGTGCACAATTGCAGTGTATGCACTTAGGCCTCAATAGCCCTTCTGGTGCCGGCAGACATACAGAAACATCCCCTGTTGGGAGTGCACACTTTTTTTTCCGCATGCCCATGCTACAGCATAATCCTTGGGGAAATACTGGATACTTTTGTATTTAGCATGCAGTCACCCTGTCATGGATTCTGGATTGCTGCTTTGATCAGCCCTTCTCGTGCCGACTGGAGGGTTATATAACTCAAAATCTACCGTGACAAGAAAACCTGTGCCTTTACAGCTTGTAGAGTTGTTTAGATGTTAACTGACCATTATAACCCATCTGACTACTCGCCTTTTTTTGTTGTGGCCAGTGGCCTCTAAACTGACAAAATAACAGTTCTGTTCATCTCTCTTGGCTACAAAATGAGACTGGTGTAAAGGTAAAACTTTATTTCAGTGCAGTCACTCATTACACTGACATTCAATATTTAGTGGAGCACTAGGTGGGTGGGTGAGAGTATCTTCAATATCCAGTCTGTTGGGAGGGTTTTTTGTTAAGGCTGCAAAGTGAGTTGTAAGAGCCATAATTCTTAGACCTGTTGAAATAATAATGAAGTAATTTGCATTGTAACACGTAGATTTTGTGTCCTCATGCTGTCCTCTAGCTTGTATCCTTATGCGCAAGCAGATACAACAGGAAGTTAATTCGTCACAGAAGACATAACTCCTCCAGGACCAGATGTTTCTTGTGTCAAGTGCTTCCACTTAACTTAGACAGAACATTGGCACACAAGGCTAAAATAGCTAAAATTGGATCTAATGCAAGCTTTGGTATGGGTAATGAATATTAATATCCACTTCAGTGCTGTCAAAGGATGACAGAATGAGCTGGATTTATGGACTGCATATACATATATTGCGGTGTTGAATTTTTTTATTTTGTTGCTCTTACCTTCCTTTGTAGGCAGTACAGTCAGAGTTAATGGTTTTGTCTTCCATTTTGCTCGCTTTCAGCTTTAATACGATGGTTTCATACATAAACACTAAGAATCTGCTGTAAGATTCTCTACATACACCCACCCACACACCACCACCACCACCACCACACACACACACACACACACACACACACACACACACACACACACACAGGACAGTGTGTTTGTAAAATGCTGGCCCTTATACTGTATTAGTATTAAACAGTGAAGGAAGTGGATTTTGGGATTTCTGGCAGCTCTGCAGAGATGGAGCTGTGGTTGAACTTTTTACCCTAATTACTTTCCTGCTAATGCCTGCAGCTTGCCGGAATCACTGTGGCTCCCTCCAGGCCCCCAGCAGGCTCTGATGTGGCCAGCTTTTGTTGTGTATGGGGGGGCTGGGTTTGAGCTGAGAATGAGAGGAGTGGGAGTAAAAAACAAATAACAGGAGGGAGTAGGGAAAGAATGTCGCAATACAGTTTTTTTCTGCATGCACACATGGACAAGTGCTTAACGTGCTAAGAACAATTGAAAATTCCATTACATCTGGCAAACTCAATCTTCTGAAGTTCATGTGATATGACCTAAAGCTCCAGGACAGCTACTAAATGGACCTTGTTTTGAAGGTCAAAAATCTATTTTAAATGTCCACTTTATATCAAATTCATATGTAAATCAGGGGTCAGGAAATCACACTATATTTGCAGATATAAAGTACCTCTATTTCATTGAAGAGTTTGTATCTCATTGTCTTACGTTTTCAGAGGAGTTTGAATCCTGCCAAGAATAAAATTCTGGGGAGAACTGTGAGTACTTGTTGAATGTTGGCATAAACTATTGCCAATGTTAATCCGAACATTCTGGTTTCAGTATTCAAAGCCCCTATCAGTTTAACCCCAGTGGAAATGCCATTCCTCAATTCAACATTCTCTAGTTGGAGCATTAGTGTTCTCTCATTCAGCAGAGCCAGCCTTGACTTCCCAAACCAAGGTTGCATTTGTTTAGCATAACCACAGCATGTAATTGTCGTTCATATTTGGGGAGCTTGTAAAACTTTGCACCAGTCGGAAATGTGGTGACGTCCCTTCCTTGTAAATGAATTTATATTCCTGCTTTTTAATCCCTCTTCAGGCTTCCATCTATTCTTTCCACAGCCACATGAAATCTTGTGGTTTTGATGCCCTGGTCTAGTTCACATTCATAAAAAAGATGTGTGCAGCTTCTCTCAGTTAGATGGAAAGTGCTCATGGAATAAATGCCGCATTGATGTGAAAATTAAAATAACAGATGTCAACATGTTTCTTCAAGGAGGAAGTACACAGACTAGACTGATGATAATGGCACCATAATAAGACACGCGCTATCCATAATGGTCCTTAATGATCACTGTAAACAGTTGTATATCTAAAATTAAGACTCACACATGGTTGTAAAAGTCACATTAAACATTGTGTTGTTACGAGGCTTTCCAAATCTGTTATAGTGCAGCACAGTGGCAGAGAAAAATGACCCAAATGGCAAACGGATGGATTCAGCAGGTGTGCCTACTGGTTGCTTTACAGTGTAGCAATTAAGGATTAGAAAGATCAAATTTTGGACTGTGGAGACCTAGACTCAAGCCAAGTCTAATTGTTTTCACTGTGGGTAATCTTCTGACTCACTAAAATGAAACCTTTGCTTATAGTACGGCTTGGTATTGTTTAAGATTTTTTGCATACCGGTGCCAATATGATGAGGTAGACAGGTTATGACCTGAAGGTTTTTTTTTTTAAGGAAGTAGGTAGGAATTATATCAAAAGAGTAAGTGGAGTTCTTCATCTTGGCAACGGTCTCTGCAATGAGACAACAGTTGCTAGAACAGACGTTTCGACCAGTGGCACAGTGTTTTAATATTGTGATTATTATATGTTTTATATTATTACTGGTATATCGGCTATAAGTCAAAATTCAGATGTTTCAGTTTTCCTGAACAAAACTGTAGCCAGTTGAAGTACAGAAGTTTTCCAATTAACTGTGCAAACTAAAAAGGTGGCTGAACCATTCACATCCTTTTTTCATTTCAAGTGGATCGGAGAATACACATATGTTATCCAGTTTCCAATTTACTTTATATGGTTTCAGTGAGTAATTCTTAGTCTTGTTGCATTTTTGGGGAATTTCCAAGATCACAATCCATTTATCAGGTTCACTAGAGGTGCAAAGGAGTTTCAATGGGGGAGCATCCTCTTTGCGCACTGGGTCGAAGACGGGGAGAGAGACCCTACAATTCCGCCTAACAGTAGCCCAGTAGGGTTCTCTAACAGGAACAGTTACAGCATCCATTTTCATCCGGTAAAGTACCTGGAATGATGCCAGGCTCTAATGCAGCCAAGTGAGAGCTGAGTTAAGTTTTATTCTGCAGGAGTTCATTGATCAGACTCTTAGCTCTGATTTACACCGGACAAAACATCAGCTGTAGCCATTCTGGCCAGTCGTATAACTAGTCTGGGTTTGGTGGCTATGTTGTAGTACTGGTTGAAGCGAGGAGCACTCCTGTTCACCTAGCTGACCCGCTGCCAACCGGAGATCTGACCTGTCCCCTGAGGATGTATACTAATGACTTAGGTGGCCCTAATCCACTTCAATGTAAATAATTATAATTTTTCAATCCTTTTTTTGACATTACATCTTGCAACAACTGTTTGTATTGTTTTTCTCTATGTGATAGTGTTCTATTATCATCATACATTTTGTGTGTTCTGTATCTGGCAGGCCCACTCCATTTTCTCCTTAATTTCTGGAATAGCTTCTTGTCCTATCAAAGGAAGTAAACGAGCCAAGCCTCCTTTCCTCCATATCCTTCGTTTTGTATCCTTTCAGACCCAAGGGCCAGTTTGAGTAATAGTAATTGACACAATGATCTAATAGGGCCATCATAATAGGCCTGTTACTGAGCTGGGGAATGGTGCTCGGCGTCACCTTAACATGTGCAAGGACTGACATCCCGCCATGATCCATAATGATAATTGTGATTTAGCCTTGCTTTCAACCTACGCCCCAATGTCCCCGGCTTCAGGAAATCTTATTACATCTGACCCTGCATTGCCTCCATTAGAACTGGGTCATTTGTTAAAATACTGAAAAAGCAAAACAATTGAACCCTGTGCCATTTTCATTCTATAATAGTGGGTTATCATTGTCCCTTTGAATCAATTCCAGAGGCCCATTTTTCGGGATAGAGCTTTGAATTGGATTGATCGGACTCTGATAATGCTGAAATCGATGATACAGCCGCCTGAAAGTAAATTATTGTCGGTTGAAATTTTTGTATTAATCTTAATGCCTGTACTCTTGATTGGTAATGGTAGCTGTGCTCGCAGCGTGAGGACCTTTTGAAATGTTGACGTTAGCCATCAAGATGGAAAATTGGGGAAAACTCTTTTCTGTGGCATCTCTTTTATCTTCTCCATTAAGCATTTTTCTAGGACTGGAGGAAGGGACGCACTGACAGTAACATCCAAGCTCTCTCTCTCTCTCTCTCTCTCTCTCTCTCTCTCTCTCTCTCTGAGAGGGTGTATCTGTACATTTAAATGTCTGTGTGTGCATGTGGGACACCTACACTCCCTGCTGTAGAATCATGTATCAATTGATGTCATCAAGACATGATGTTGGATATTGTTGCAGCAGTTATTTCATCTTGCATTTTTGTGTGTGTGTGCCTGCCTTTGTCTGCGTTAAGAAAAATGAGTTGTATGTCTAAGTAGCGCCTCTGATGTTAACTTGTGTGTGTGTGTGTGTGTGTGTGTTAGCAGTGCTGGGTGATGGCTTTATCACTGACTGATGGAGTCCTGTCTGTGCCCACAGTGTCAGCTGCAGCTTTGAATCATGGTCCTGCATCGGCGCAGAGTAGTAGCACAGCTGTGCACACACTGTCACAGTTTACAGACAGTGTAATTCAGTGGATTGTACTGAAACCAGATTATTGTAGGTGGAGACTAAAGGCTTACTATGGTTATGGCTGTTTGCTTTAACTGCAATAACGTGGAAGGATAACCAACATAGGATTTTATGACAAGCCTTTTCAGTGACAGACTGGTTGCTTCTGACAAGGGGAGATTGTTACTTTTTCAGTATAGTGATATGCATTTCTTTCTTTTTTTATTGACATTGTGTGTAACATAATGACCATCTTTCTGTAGACTTTGAAGTATCCTAATGTATTAGTCCAACCACTAAACAAAGAGACGCTACCTTTTCACTGCAGTAAGAGATTACAATAAGATGCTTGTTCAATTTATAGCATTAACTTCATATGGCTACATTCCTAAATTTGACACTGCTGTGTAACCTATGCACTGTGCCAGTCGTGGTTTTCTGTACTCTAACATGCTAGAGGCATTAAAATGTATACATCGTATATACACAGACAGGCCACTCATATATGCTATATACGGGTCAAGGTACTGGTCTCCATATCAAGTCCCTCTTCATGCTCTTGAAAATATAGTACAGATATAGACCTTACTCAAATAAACATCTCAGTGTTCTAGTTCAATTGTTGGTTGTGGCAATTTTTTGGTACTTAAACAAGTTATGGGACAAAAATGTTGACCTAACTTTTGCTCTCTCAGTCCTAGAACCTGGTTCTCCATAACCAGTTGTAGTTCTGAGTCTTCCAACTACATCTCTTCATTAGCCAGTACATACAGCACACCAGTCTGTGTGCAGTATGTACTGTATGTATGACACTAACACTATTTGGCTTTTTCTGCCATATTGAAAGAAAGGCGTAATACTTGAAAGGCATGGCAAACACTGCACAAATAAACAAAGACCACATCCAAATGGAAACAAGGGGGAAAGAGGTTGGGGGTGAAGGAAAGAAAAGGGAAGAAAAAGCTGGAAAGACAGGCTGGTTATTCAATCATCTAGTCCATTATGAGCTTCCCCTATTGGAACATGTAGGCTGTGTTCAGACTGACAAAGCATTGTATCAAAAATGCTACTACTTGTTCTTTTGAATGAGACTACGTCATTGGTGTAGTGTGGGTGTCACTGCAGAGGCGTTTCATAAAATAAATGCAGGGTCATTCTGCAAAAAGGTAACTGCCGTGACTCAATACAATGGCATTCTTTAAGTGTACATTGTAGGTGATGTGTGTTGCATTACTGTGTAGCAACGTGCTAAAGTGTTCAGCAAGCTTTAAACAAACTTGTTTGTACGAAGTGTCACCCAAATACACCCAAAGGAAGGGTGAAAAGCCTGTTGTCATAAATTGTACAAAGCAGGATAACAGCGCATACGTTCAGAGTTAAGAGACATGAAGTGACAATAAATTGTTTGAAGAACAAAAAAGAGAACTTGAGAGAGAAGTTTTTAGCCATGCATGGCTCTAGTAATAGAAATGTTGGTCCACACTGAAAGATCTCAACAACTGTTGTTTGGATTGGCACAACATGAATTTGATGGTCCCCTAATCTTTTGTTTAGCAAACCTAATGACATTCCCAGCCTCAGCTGTACTTTGTGTTTAATGCTAATTAGCAAATGTTAGCATGGCATTAGCATTCAACTCAAACCACTGCTGTGCCTAAGTACAGCTTCACATTGCTGCTTGCCTGGCTGAAAACTTAGTCTTGTTTTGACATGCAGTTTTACACATGGACTAAGCCTTATTACAAATTAAACCATTTGCTGGCTGTGACTCACACTGCAAGGGTATCACACTTTTCCCAGTTTAAGATGTCTTTGCTGTCCTGTTATACTTTAATATTTATTCTAAAGTGGCAAATGTTCTCAGCTGTTTGCCTTTGGTACTTTACCCAGTGTGTGCATGTGTCATGAGTTTTGAATCGGAGAAGCAGGTCTCTGCAGATACTGCAGGATTTCAACATGGCAAACATGAAAGTCTTCCCATTAAGAGCTTGTCATTTGAATAATGCTCAGATTTCTCTTGCTGACTTGGGATTAGCTGTCCGCTGTTTAAACTTATTTCCTAATCAGGTCTGGAACTGGTTCTAGTCTGCAGAAAGCGAGTTCCCTCATTGATCAAGTCGACAAATATCATCAGTGCTAGCATGCAGATGTTTTTTGTTTTTTTACAATGTAAAAGAAGCCATTGTTTGTACAGACACATTTTATCATACATTGACCTTCCTCGTAATTTTAAGAGCTGGCTAATTAGTTTGGTTTGTCAAAAAACTGTCCCTGCTGAGACCGATGAAGCATATAACTGCATTCAGCATGCAAAAGCAGGCTGAATAGACTGTTGAAAGCACTCAGTCCTCTGGCTCAAGAAACAAAACTAACACCACACTTCACCCCTGCATCCTCAGCCAATGAGGCACCACAGGCGTCGCCAAGGGTGACAGAGTAGAGGACCGGTAGAAGCTTTCCTCACAGAGACGGGGAAAAGGCACAGGGGACGGGTGGTGGTGGGGGCGCGGGGGGTCTTGCTTGATTAAGATTTATTTCTAAATTTTACTTTACCAGCTGCCTTGTGTTGGAGGCTCCCTCACGTAACCCCCTTCTTTGCTGTGTTGATAGAAAGGTTTCTTGTAAATGTGTTGCATGACAAGGCATTTCCCCTTTTGCCCTTCGTTTCAATCCCTTTCACTATGTGGACCCTCAGAAGGGGTAAGCCAGTGGGACACGGTGGAAACAAATACTATCTGAATTCTCCAGGGGGCTGCTGAGAGAAACAATGTAGACATGGATACAGCGAAATGTGGCTTTATTTATGGAAAGAGGTTTGATGTTTTCTTACTATATTTTCACAAATGACAGATTATTTGGGATGTGCCGTTTATCCCAAATAATACGTTTATTTTGTCATGGGTCAAGTGCCTAGCATACAACTGTCTGGAACATTTTTGTAAAATTCTTGTAGAATATAATCAAATCCAGCAGCTGCATTATCTATCGTAATCTAGCAGGTCTTTGAGCATTTGCAGAGTCTGAATAATATGCTTTTCTCCCTAAATACAATGCATTGTAACAGTTACACTGATCTGGGGATGCCTCCTATATAAACACAAACCTATAAAAACAGAAATCAACCTGGTGGTGATGGGAGTTCTATTTCATTCTTCCTGACTGTCATTTTTCAGATACCTACATAACTTTCATTTGAAGTGGTCATTTGAAAATAGATAGAAAGTGTTTGAATGACTGTGAGCTGTAACGCTGCTGGTGTAGATGGCTGTATTGGATGGTTGAATGCATGTTGTGATATGTGAAGTGAGCGTGTTTAAGTTCGAACTGGTTGGTGAATATTTTAATGTTCCATTTTTACTTCTTTAGTGTGTTAGAAAATGGCTGTTTTAACCATTTTTTGTTTTAACCAAACGGTATCATTCATCACAGGTGTCTGTGCCCTGAAAATGTATCAGACTGCAAGTAGTCAGGGACAAAGTAATATTCTCAGTTTTTTTTTTTTGGTCTTATTTTCAGGACAAGCCCGCCCTACTGTTGCGCTGACCTGTATTCTCTACGGACAGGAGAGATGGTCAAATCAATTCAGTTCAAGACGCCCATCTATGATCTCCACTGCAACAAACAGTATGTCTATTGGATCAACTCAAGAACCTCATATTTTATGATATATTCCATGTTTATTTATTTTTTATGTTTATTAATGTACTATTTTCTCCCCCAAGTATCCTTGCTGTGAGCCTACAAGAGAAGATTGCAGCATTTGACAGCTGCACCTTCACCAAGAAGTTCTTTGTTACAAGTAAGAAACTTAAATGCATACATTTTTTATCTTACCAAGTTGTTTTTGCTGTCATACTACTTATACATTTTCTCAGCAAACCACTGATCATTTAAGTTGAAATTGAATACAATAATTAATGTTGCAGTGTGATACCTGTTTCTATGAAGAAGGTATTTCACCGCTGTTTTTCTGACCTGCTATTTACTTCCTGTCAGGAAAAGGTTGCAGAACAATATCAGCAGTTATTCAGATCACAACAAAGTGAGATGTTATTTAGATTTTCATGAAATGCACAAAGTTATTATTTTATTGCCAATGGAAACATTATTTATGAAATGTCGGGTCCAGCCCCAATGTTCTGTTCAAACACATCAACATTGCCAAACATGATCAGTGAGTCTGTCACACTGGCATCACACAAGCCAAATAAACACAAAACAGATCCTTGGCTATAATGCAACCAGCCACCAAGGCCTGCTGTGGTGCGGCTCTCTCAAGCTTTGCATTGTGACTAAACTGCTTTTATGAAAACATGATGTGAGGCCCTCTATTTGAAGCTCAGCACAGGGAAACTGTTTACAACACAGGTCCTGCATCTTTCTGGCTCTACCTGCCATGTCTGCTCAAAGAGGCTGTGAAGGAAAGGCCAGACTGTATTACAAGGCCATTGCTGTCCACTTAAGTCATTGACTGGAGTAAACTGACCTTACTGGCTAGCTTTAATGTGTCTCCTCTTTGTCTGCCTGCCTTCCCTATCAGTGTCTGGGCCACAGGAAACCAAACATGTTCAATAGTTATTAATCGTTTCTGAATGCAGGGGCCTCCTCCTCATAACGTTGTTTGGTCTGTTTGGGCCCTAAAAGTAGTAAACAGAGGGTCCTGTAATGTGCACAGTTCCACTTCGGATAAGCCATTTTACTGTTGTATGTCCGTTTCTTCTCCAGGGATGGTGGACATGTCATGTTTCTATGAGCACTTAAGACTCGCCCCATGTTTATATTCTTGCTTTACATTCAAGTGGTGTGTGTCGTTATCTCGGACTCAGTCAGAACCAACAAAATACTTTATTTTATGTTCATCTTGATTCCACAGCCTTGTCTAGCTTTTCTGAGAGGAACAACTCAGTGATCATGGTTTTGTACAGTATACACAGTAGACACAAGGTATCTGTGGCTGCTGCATGCATACTAGTGCCATGTAATATTAAAGGGAAACTCCCGTATTTTTTAACCTGGGCCATATTTTTTGAAATGTTATTAAACTCTTCTCCTCAACACCGATTGTCGTCTTCCTGCAACAACTCAACCTCTTGTGAGATTTCAGAGTGAAACTTGCTTGAGCAAGACTTTTTGATTCTTGTTCACAATAGGAAAGTTCTGTCTCTGTAGGGATCCTTTCCATAACGTTGTCAGACACTCCAGTTAACAATCTGAGCTGGTCAGCGGCAGAAACAAAAACTTTTAGTGAACATACTTTTTACAGGAGCAACTAATTCCAAAACCTTTGGTAAATATTAGTAATTTCGACCACAAAAAAAATTAATAATAATAATAGAGCCTAGGTTTAAAATAACTTATTTCCCTATAAGGAAAGTTTTAGTCTAATTGAAAAATACAGTAAAATCTGCTTTTTACTTAGCTTCGGCTATTGCCACACTCAAGCATGCTGCATTCTTTTCCTTTGATTCCACCCATCATGTCTGTTTCCTCTCCTCGCTCTCCACCCAGGATGTCAAACACATGTTATCTCTCCTTGGAGAGGCACAAATGGCTTCTCTGTAGACTCCACCTCATCTGCTCCCTGAGCGCTAAATTATTGTCAGCCAGCCATTACCCCTACACTTCCATGCACATCAGGTGTGTGTGTGTGTGTGTGTGTGTGTGTGTGTGTGTGTGTGTCCTTGGAGGCAGTGGCTGTGATTATTATTGGATCTACATTTTGTTGCCTGTATGTTCATGCATACTGGAAAAAGACAGACGGTCACTGTCTGTATCTGCTTTCATTTAAAAACCTTTATGACATTATCAATAATCTCTCCAGTCTCTTTACAAGCACACCTTTGCCTGTTTTTGGTTTTATTCTAGCAGGAGTGATAGATGCCCCAGCAACCCACAGCCTTGTTTGCTTCCACATCTGTTTGAGTGGGAAGAGAAAAATACATTCTTATAATTTATCTTTTTGTGAAGGCACATCTTTTGGTTGCTATTTTTATTTCTGCTGACAGCACACCCGTTGTGTTTGCGTGTAAATGTGTGCATGTGTGTCCCCCCACAGGAATTATTGTGTTGGTCAGTCAGCAGAGTAGCCATCCTCAATTTATTGGGTACCGCAGACTCCATTAGGTCATACTGTGCTCGCACACACACACACACACACACACACACACACACACACACACACACGTACAGAGACGTCACCCTCATTAGACTCCCATTTATCTTACCAAATAAGAGACTCCCCACAAACACATTAATGGTTTAAGATGGTTACAGACACTCTTCAGGGAGGAGGCTTATGGAAATTCCTGCGTTTATTCCTATTATATTTATTTTTTTTGCAGATGTTTGATCATTATGTTATTTACCAGAAATATGTATGAATATTTATTTGTATTGTAAGTATGATTGGTGCTTCTGTTAGTAGGACCATCTTTGTGTCTTTTCAGGCTGCTATCCCTGCCCTGGCCCCAGCTTCAATCCAATAGCACTTGGAAGCCGTTGGCTGGCCTACGCTGAGAACAAGGTAGTCCACACACACACACACACACACACACACACACACACACACACACACACACACACACACACACAAACACACACACACACA
>JAVQJD010039075.1:0-16475 GCA_036023655.1 Nannoperca australis | reverse complement strand
AAGCAAAAGTTTTATATTCGTAAGCAAAACTTTTATATTCGTAAGCAAAACGTTTACATTTGCAAGCAAAATTTTAGGGTTTGAAAGCAAAAGTTTAGAGTTTGCAAGCAAAAGTGTGGAAAGTTTCTCTCTCAAACCATTTTTTTGACTGCTTTAAAAAGAAACAAAATTCTCTCCATAGATTCACACCATTCCCGTGTCTCAGCACAACATGTTTTCTTGCCATTGATTGGGGCAGACTGTTCCCTACCCTGTTGCTGTTGGCTAGCAGCCAGGGTTTTTGAAGCCCTTATGACAAGATAAGCCAATCAGAGTGGCCAGGGTAACCACAGGGTTATCAGTGCTACTGTTTACTTAACCCTGTTCCCCACAGATACTCAACACATGTGCACGTTGGCAGCTCCAGCTTGCTTTGTGAGTTGTGTACAGTACAGTGTTTCATTGTTATTATATGAAACTAACCATCAGGGGAGCAGAAGTATTACAGGATGTCCCACGGTATTAGATCCTTATTTCTCTAGACACCTCAAAAACACACACACACACACACACACACACACACACACAGTATCTTTTGCACACTGTTCCCCTCCTCCCTCTTTTTGTCTTCAGATTCTGGACAGATGTGTCAGGGTTTGAGCAAATTCAAGTTCCAGAAATACTAGAAGTTCAGACAAGAACAGACTCTCAGTCATGCACACACGTGAACACACACACACACACACACACACACACACACACTTCTCTTCTCCTTCCCCCCTCTTCCTGTTAGATTTTGTTCCTGCTGTTCTGAGAAAAATAAGGCTTGACTTTTAAAAGGGAATGTTCCCAAAAAGGGTTTGGTACCGGTCATTCAGTCCCAGTCTGCAGGGACAAACTTGCAGTCTTATATGTTACATCATGCTTTCCAGGTTTGCTCCTGTTTGACCTTTGCCTGCCACCTTAAACGGTAAGTCCCGCTGGGCTCAGACAAAGTAATAATCTGGACCTCTCTGAAATTACTCTGTTGCAGAATGAAAGAGGTGACTGTTTGGCTGCATTGTGAAGGGTGGAATTGGAGTTGAATTACTTTGCTGGATGACTCATGGTCAAGATGTGCGCCATTCCTGTTGAGATGCTCTGCAAAATCCCTCACCCACCTGGCCAACAGTTTTCTCCACAGCCATATAACTTCAGGGTGGAAACAATGGCACCTATAATACTAATAAAACTGACTGGACTGAGATTGTTAATATTGCTAAAATAATTTGATGTGCACAAAATCCTTTTCACTTTTGAAGTCTGCTGAGGCCTGAGCACTAGATGTCACTGTTTTACGTGGAGAGGGCCTCGCTATGCATTGCCCCACTAACTGTATTTATTTTATAGTCCAGAAGCTCACAGTAACGCCACAACTCTTTCATCATAAACACAGCCAGCTCACAGATTACATTAGGAATAACATGTACACTTGCTGTTGGCAAGGCAACATGTTGAATAATGCAGGCTAGACTGGAAACTATTGACTGACATAAAAAGTGCTTTATTTTAAATCTAGTACAAAATGATAAATGTCTCTGATCTAATGTGATCATTGGAGATTAAATGGCTCAAAAAGCTTTTGACCTCTTGGTTTCACAGCTGATGTCACTCCACCTTGGCATTCAGCAGCTGGCCAACGCATGTAAAGTACACTCACCAAGTTTAAATGATTAACCTCTTCAATCAACTTTTCCATCTAAAGCGGTTAGAACATCGGAGATCTGTTTAGTTTATCTCTCATTCCTCTTCTTGACGCTGCCAGAGTCGTTTAGGTTTCTCTGTATTGTTTAATGGACGTTGAGCTCAGCCTTGACCTAAACAAATGTGGTTTAGATTCTGGGAGTGTTGCTATTAATATCCAGTCAGTTTTTGGCAGCAGATAGCTGATACTTAAACAGGGAGACAGAGCATGATGGGAGGGAGCTGCCTGCCTGCCTGGTGCACAGGGGAAAGTCTTTGCATAACCTAAGAATACTTTGTTTCAATCTGTTTCACAGTCAGCAGCTTAATATATCATGAATCTGCAATTATACAGCAGCATTTCCAGTGGTATGGTGTTATTTTTAGCTCTCAGTTGATAAGCACTGACTGGGATACAGTTTCTTCTCTTGTATGCCTCTTGTTAGGCAATGTTAAATGATTGTTTAGACTCATGTCAGCTCCGGCACAGTGTTGATTTTATCTATTATCAGTGATTATTTAGCAGTTATAATTGTAATCCAGACATTTGAGATATGATTGCAATCTATGTTGAATCCAGATAGGTGTTCATTGTCTAAGAATGTGAGCACATAATGACAAGCTAAAAGAGTAATATAGAAAAATACCTTTTGTTATCATCTTAAATCTCCTTCACACTCCTTAAACCAGTGTTTGTTGTTGTATTTCTCTTTCACTCAACAAGACTGAGTTTTCATGCCAGCCTCACTCTCAGCATTCATTCGCCCTGCTCATAATGAAAATCCCTGGTGCCGGGGCAGACTCAGTTTGTGAGGTGCAATGCAAACATTCCAAGTGATTTAGCCGAGACAAAATTAAATTCCTCAAATGATTATTGCTCAAGTCTTTTTTCTTCTTCTTCTTCTGGTGCACTCATAAAAGAAAAGACGTGCAGGTGCAGGAAGAACATTCCTCTATCATGCTATCGCTATTGAAACGGGAGTTGTGTTCTCTGCTTTCTCAGTACTCTATTCCTGTAGCCTGCAGAGCCCAAGCCAGATGGAAGGGTGGCGTTCCACCACACGCTGATCCAACCCAAACATCTGCCTGGCAACAGCCGAGGCCTTTTCACTGAGACAAAACACAGGCCCGCTCTGTGCGATACCATTACAAATGATTTCTCTGTTTGATGGGGTATAGCTGCTGCACGTTGCTTCCGGCAGGGGATGTTAGGGTGGAAATATGTGGTTCTCAAAGTGGGTGAAGTAGGACTGGATGTTTCACCTTGACTTTGACTTTTGGCACCAGTGACTTGTGTTTTCACTCAGACCTTAGCCTTATGACTTGGAATGACTTGATATCCTCCCGAGGTTGTAAAAAAGTGTGCAACACATCGACTCTTGATTATTCTCATGATAATATGTAATATTTTGAACCAATATGGAAAGGTGAATTTGCTTGTGCAGACCAGCAGACACACAAAAGATGATACCTCGGATTATCACACAGGATGAAAAAGACTGCTTTAAGAATGGACTGCAGCATGCAAAGCTAGCACAATACCTAATACTAATATATTACTAATACTTATTATTAATATTTGCCACCTAGACATTGGCTATTTTTAACATATTGTGTAAAACATTGATTGACTTTGAAGAACTTGTGGGTTTTCTTAATGATGGTATTTGCTGCCTGGTCTTACCCAGAGCCCCCAGGCTTCATCTAATTTGCCCAGGCCTATTTTCACCAATTTGGGGGGCATGATGAGGAAAATGTTAAAAACTGATGCTGTTGAATATTTTAATGGGAAGCTTGATATACTTCTCTGCATCTGTCTGGTGACAACATGCAGACAAAGGTTTATGATTCCAGTGGGGATTAAATCTGCTATAATCACCACATGGAGCTTCATTTTTATCTGTGTTTACCATTTGATTTGTCTAATATAGTATATTTTCAGGCAGACTCATAGTAAATGTTTTCAAAACAGGCACATGTTGAAGAAGGGGTGAGGCACTTGAATGTTCTCTGAAAGTGTTTTTTGGAAGGTTTTACCCTTTGTCAGGTGTAACAGAAGATTCTCTATTGTGTCGACAAACAGTATTTTGTAGCTGTGGGTAAATGTACTTTTCCAGAGGTCGGGTTTGAGGTCCATGTGTTGGTGTGACTGTAGAGGCTCGGTGGCACTAACGTACCAGGCATCCAGAGTGAAAAGAATGTTCTGTTATTAGTAGAAAAGCTCCTGTTATGTGGATTAATCTACAGCTTCGACTTTGATCTCCTGACTTACTCTAAGCGACTTTGGAGGGAAGTTGGGGCCAGTGTGCGCACACACACATACACACACACACACACACACACACACACACACAAAAAACAGAGTGTACATGCTGTCATGAGTCACATGATCTTGGCTGGAAAACGTAATTAAGTCTTTCAAAACAAGTCAAAATAATCAGTCAGATTTCCCAGTGTTTAGTTGATTTAGTTAATCAACAACACAATAATTACAAAGGTTTGCTGATACTCACAGACGATGCCTCAAACAAATGAAACTATTTTGAAACCAAATACAATTCCATGCCCAGATATCCAGAAATGTTCACAATGTTAAATCCTCAATTTGAGATAAAATGGATAACCCTTACTCACTTGTTAAAGAATGTTTTCTGAAAAAGAATTTCTGTAAAGCAATTATAATGTACTTCTGCGTGTGTGTGTGTGTGTGTGTGTGTGTGTGTTTAAGCAAGTTAGCAAGCTCAATCCTTTTGGCTCTGTAGTTGAGGGTTTATGACGACCAAAAGAACCAAAATCTCTGATCCCAACACAGTGTTCCAAGCTCTTAATAAGATTTGAGTTTGTAATGTAGATGCCTAATTATATCTCAATCCCATGTAGAGGCAAAAGACATAAAAAATATTTTGTTACTAATTTAGATTTAATGACTACCAAGGTATTAAGGGATTAATGATGCAAAATGAATGATGAAAATGTAACAGCAACCACTGTAACCAAAGTTTTAAACCAGCAATAAAGTCTAGATACTCCAGATGCTTTGGAAAGCAGTGAACTGATCAAAATTAGAATCTTGTTGGCTAATTTAGGGAAAATGTATACATAATATAGTATATTTTTTCTTAACAACAAACATTTAGAAAGGGAAACTATGAATGTCAGTAGCAGATAAAAACAGTACACACATTTAAAAGATATTGCATAGGTATTACATACATGCATACATGAGTTGAAATTTTATAACATTGGTGGTGGTATGGTATTATTTACAATACTTGATTAAATACATACAGTATGTATTGCATCTGTGATGGTAGATGACACACAATTAATGCATCAACAAGACTAAAAGTGTGTTCACACCAAACATGAGGCAAATTTAAGATGCAGCGCAATTTCATGTAAAGTCAATAGAAAGATACAAATACATATAAAATTGACTGGGGCATTGTGAACTGAGGCAAAAAGGCATCTGCAGGAGTTGTAAAGGTTTTAACTTGATGAACTTCATGCTTATCCCAAGCCTTTACTGTATTTATTTCATAACGTACAGAGACAAAATGAAAAAGGGTTGAACTTGCTAGCTAGCTTACAGCTAACGTCTGTGCAGTCAGAACATTTGCTGTTTGGGGTGAATTACGGTCCATAACATCGGCATGCTCACACTGACAATGTTTTGTTTAGGAGGTAATGTTTCCTGCATTAACCATTCTAGTTTCACATGTCAGCATGCAAAAATTTGCTAATAAGCACAAAATACAAAGTAATTAAATTCAGTTCAGTTCAGTTTTATTTATATAGCCCCATATAATGACAATCTCAGGGCACTTTTTCGTATAGAGCAGATCTAGACCGACTCTTTATACATATATCCCACTCTACTTTTAGAGACAAGGAACCTGCATTCTGGGAGCGCAGTGCAATAATGGGGTAATACGGTGCTATGAGCTCTTTGAGAAATGATGGTGCCTGACTATTAAGCACTTTGAAGATGAGGAGAAGGAATTTAAATTCTATTCTGGATTTAACAGTGAGCCAGTGTAAAGAAGCTTATATTAGACACATATGATCCCCCTTCCTGGTTCTTGTCAGTAAACGTGCTGCAGCGTTCTGGATCAGCTGGAGAGTCTTAAGGGACTTATTGGTGCAGCCCGATAATATGAAGTTGCAATAATCCAGCCTAGACGTAACAAATACATGGACTAGTTTTTCTACATTTTGAGACAGAATGTGCCTGATTTTTGCAATGTTATGTAAGTGTAACTGAACTCCAAGATTCCTTATGGTGTCGCTGGAGGCCAGTGCAATGCCATCTAGAGAAACTATATCTTTAGATAATGTGTTTCGGAGGTGTACGGGGCCAAGTACAAGCACAGTTTAACATCAGAAAATTGCAGGTCTTCCACGTTTTTATGTCCTTGAGGCATGCTTGAATGATAGCTAATTGATTGGTTTCATTAGGCTTGATATAATCGGGTATCCTCAGTGCTTCCTAATAATATTGCCTAAAGGAAGAATATATAAGTTGAATAGAATTTGGCCAAGCACAGACCCTTGTGGAACTATAAACATGATCAATTTGGGAGGGAATAAAGTTGGTATAGGAGTCATCTGTTATATTGAGACACACTATTGAATAAAATGCTGATGGAATCACTTCCTTAAATGTAGCTACAGCACTGTCAGATATACATCTAGTGTATGAATGTTTGCCTGGTTGCATGTAGTCTAATAATAAAAATGTAAAAGTAATAATGGTCACTAATCTATGAATACCAACAAGTCCTCCACATATAACCACACCCTAACCTACAATACAACCCACAGGACCTACCGGTGATGGGAGATATGACACTAAAAATGACAGAATGGGTCGTTTGACTCCCAGTATGACGTTATAGGTGTACTCAACCTTCATCATCTTGGCAATAATAATAAACACATGGTTAATGTATAGTGTTCACAGTTTAGTTAGGTTTAGGAACCAAAATGACTTGACGTATTATTGGGCAGGACATTGTCATTAATACAGCTGTCTACACAGGCTCATGTTTTACTATTACTGCATGTGTGTAAATTCAACCTGAAGCATATTTAGAGGTCTGGACATGGTGATTTCTGCGGTTACATGGTGAGCAGCATTGGTTCTCACCATTTTAAACTCAGGGCTTCTCTCTCTCTTTCTTGAATACATCTAGAAAAGTTGAATCAGTGGTAGTAAAGCCTCGCTGTCTTAAAGCATTTTAAAATGTCAGAGTACCGTTTATACATGCCTGTATTTGTCTCTAATTCATATAAGAGAACATGTTTGTTTTAATGTGTTAAAATCAAATTATTGACAAACTACATTTTTAAATGGCTCAACATTTTTCATGTGTTGATGACTTACTCAATATAAAGAACAACTTCACACTATTGCTTCTGCCAATCTATCATCACCAGTCTTTTATTTTCACCAGCAACCGAGGCTTAATTATTCCTGACATTGTCCCGATATGTACAGAAACCAAAACTGGCCAAATTCTTATCCTTGCAAAGTTGAAACATTGTTCAAACATCACAGCTAACATTTTTTTATTTAATTTTAACAGGAGCGGATACATCTGTTTCAACTTTGCTAGAATTTTCTTTTGCTCCAGCACCCATCCTATTGGGCACTATGATGTGCATTTCTTTTTTATGGTTTCAAATGCTAATCCTACATTTAAATATATAAGTTGGTTGTTTTTCCCAGCTTTAAACAAAACACCAAGGTCTTGAACATTTTTACAGAAAAAAACTGCATGAGGGATGGTGTTGATATTGTATGTAGTGTGTTTCAATTTGTCCTGAAGCTGAACTTAAGCATTATGCCACCCACCCACCATAGAACCAGAAAACGTGACCTTCAGCTGTAATGGACTACATAACCTGTTGACTTGTGGGTAATGCAGTTTTTAATGGACCAGCTCAAACTTTCAGAGCCGGGAATGTAGCGAGAATGAGAGCGAGGGTGAAAACAAGAAAGAAAACAGGTATTGAGAGGAAGAAATATAAACAAACAGCTAGATAAGAATGTTTGGCTGTTATTGTTTTCCGTGTCTAACATCCTGAGACATAGCCTGTGGTATTCAGGAGATTTAATGTGGAGGAGAGAGAGAGAGATCCATAAAGCCTCTACTCTCCCTCATCACCCCAGGGGAAGCCATCTTTAATTCATGAACACTATAAAAATAAAGGTTTTTCTCTGATGGCCCTGCAGCCTGTAACAAACTCTCACAGCTACATGGCACCGGGCAGATGTTGATGCTGTGGTTATGCATTGATATCGGCTTGCAAGACCCAGGTTATACAATGTGTGGAAATGAGTCTACCTTTGGCTGTGCTATTAAATGGATTCCAATAAGCTGTGTTGATTCTGCCTCTCTGCAGACACCAGACAGACTCACGACAGCCAGATTTTAAATGAACAGACTGCCAGTTAGGTACCACCTATACATGGAATAGGGCATTAATGCATTCTATCTCACCTCATGTGGCCATTAGAAGTCTGACGGATGCATCTTGGCTTTATTTTTTTTACTTTTCATATCTGTGTTGGTCTGTATTCTAACTACAGCATAATTCATAACTTAAAAAGTAATTCAATAAACATGATTTGCTGAGATGCTGGATAAAATCTGAAGAGGAAAAAGAAAAAAATAATTACAAATTACAATGCTTTTCAATATACCATTATTTTGTTCTACTGAAATATGCTTTTGGGCAAATTATGTTTAGGTTATGTTTCATGACAGTGTGTATAAGGTGCAGTTAAGGAGACAAAATGTGCTTAGTAAAGGTTAGAGAAACACAAATATAGACTATGGCACTGTGTAAAAATAAAAACAGAATAGTTTGTGGAATTGGTTAGATTAGATGACATCACTGTCACAATAAAAATGCTCCGATCTTAAAATTAAGGGGCAAATTGTGCTTTGTTGCCCTTAAGATGTAATATACTGTATGTAAAAAGCATCAAACTAACTTCCAACCCAATAGACTAAATGTGTGAACACATATACAAAACTAGAAGTTTACATAGAGAATTTCTATTGATGGTGACAATAAATTATTAAAATGGGATTTAACCTTAAGATGGAGTACATCTTCATGTGGTGAAAAATGTGAAGTTGGTTCACATATAATAGAAACAGTCGGAAATCTAAATGTAGAAAGATTAAAACATTCATCTTTAAAAACAAGAAGAAAGTGATTGATGAGACTGATACATTTTCACTACCGTTTACACAAAAGACACATGACCTCAAGTAAATGCCCATTAATCTCATTTATTTATTCATTATAAAAGCTTACTTGTATCACACACTCCCAGTGACTTATCATTCTGCAAACAAGTTTGCACTTTCACATTCCCACACACGGGATAAAGCTTTAGCTTCCTGTAAGCATATGATTGCACCTCATTTGCCACTGACCGCCACGAAGTGTGAACCGAGTCTCCATGGAGACACTAAATCATTTCATTACACTGCCATTTGCGTTTCTTATTTGTCCAAGTGGTCCTTTCAGTTTCTTCTATTATCTTAGAATACCACCGGGAGACCCATCAGGGCACGAGGGTTATTGTTTAATCTGCATGTGTTTTATTCATGGTTTCAGAAATATACAATGAATGGTAACTTTGAGGTTGTTTTAATGTATAATTTACAGGGGATTATGAATAATTTGTGGTCTTTGCAAGCATTTCCCTCTGCCCTCGGTGCTGCTCTGTGGCAGGGAGAGGGGGAAAGCAGTGATTGACAGCTCGCTTCATGCTCTATAACTACAGCAGCTGACAAGGTCATGTCAAATGAAATGATTGGTGAGGAGGAGTGTTTGGGGAAATATTCTCCCTCTCTCGCACTTTGTCTTTCCTCCCTGATCACACTAAACATGTTCGACAGCATCACCAGCACACTGGCGTTGCAGTAATTTATGAATGAGAGGTGAATCTACTATAGAGTAGTGAAAGATAGCATACACAGATGAACTGTCTGTCATGATGATCAGACCATCTGATTGGAGCTTACGGAGACTAGATAAAAGACAACTTTGTTCCTCAAGCCTGCGTTTCTCTTCCTATAGGCGTAGTAGGCTTACGCAGATATGCGTGTCCACGTCTGTGAGTTTTTAATATCAGAATTTTTTTTTTACTGTTGTACCAATGCTGTTGTTCCTCACCTCTTCAAAGCCACAGAGCTGTTTCTGAATATGGAGAGCACTGAAGGTCAAACAGAGCAGCTGTTGCATCAGTCTTTGTTATGCAGAATTTGCTTATAGGTTTGGCTCTGTAAATGACTGCTATTAAAAAAAGCCCACTTTGATCTGAAATGGCATATAATTAAGGCAGTTACAACTCATTGAAGGAACTACATAATTGATTTGGCTATTTTTTTCTGACTGTGGCAGCTCTGCATTTCTTTTATTATTGACATGTTTGTCCAAACCTAACTTGACTAATACATCTACAAGAATATTGAATTTACATATTTCTGTGGGCTGCTCTTGAGTTGTGGGTACATAACATACACTATGTTATCTTCAACAGGTAACTTGTCTCAACACCCTTAAGCTCTAGTCAAACACGAAGTTTGCGTCCTCGTGAAAAAGATGGTTCTAGAGTTGGTGACATGAATACAAGCAGGGCTGGCTGGTGAACTACTGTAGCGGTTGAGGTAACTGCTAACACGCTAGCCAGCAGGAACATGCTAGTAATAGTCACAATTGCTCTTTGAGTAAGCTAACAGGTTTCTAACGGCGCAAGAAGTTCAGTCTGTAATGCTTTTACTCTAAGCATACCCAGCATACCCTCTTTAAAATTATGTAAAAACTGGAAACCAGATTTTGAATTAGTTCTTTTCTTTTAAACCTCTATAAAGAGATGCCTGTATTTCACTGTATGTATGTGCATTGGAGAAATGGCTTAAAATCTGCTTGCCCAAAGCTGCAACTAGATAATTTACTTTGTCCTCACAAAAGGGAAAGTTTGAAATAAGGAACAACTTCAATATTATTGTCAGATAACAAAGATAAGGGTTTTGTTAAATATTGACAGACTTTTACTCTGTAAAAGCATATGACACTTACACTTAAGGCAAAATATGAATTTCCGCAGCTTTATTTCTGGGGATAAGAAGTCAAAAAACATTTAAAAACTAGTCTTCCACCACTACTAAATCACAATGATTGATATGAGTTTAAAAGATGGAAATTGAATGTATTCTATACAAGTCCTCAATTTATTGGCAGAATAGGTTGTTTGTCAGTTCCTTCCAAAGGACCCTTGTTATTGATACAGTCACTTCTATGGTTAAGGTTTGGTTAAGTTTAGGCACCCAAAACTACTTTGTTACAACTGGGAATGATCGTGGTTTAGGATATAAACCAATACAAATCCAAATTATATTTGCATGCAAACTGCTGAACAGCTACTGTACCTGCAGTTTTTGTATTTAAAAGGAACTTTTAAACACGTGTTTTTGAGTTGTAGCAGGAGGACAGCTGCTCTACTCCTCTGAGATGATGGGACTGTCACCTTGGTTAAAATCAAGTCAGAAAAAGTGTAAAAAGAGCGCCCTACAAAGGCAGTGTCAAATGTTGCTGTGAGCTCAAAGAGCAACATTTAGTTTTTATCCCAAAACCACGATGAGGAATGCAGCCTAAAAAATTCAGTGACCCATCCAGCCGAGACAACAGGCACAATTCTTCCCCTCTCCACATGATTTATTGAAAAAGAGCTTTAAAGTATGGTGATGTTTCGGTCACAGACATCAACCATCAGCAGTATTTAACTAGAAATGACAAGGAGGCAGTGGAGCAGCAGTGAAAGAAGGAAGAACAAATACCTTAGTTTAGAACTAGCCCAGGGACTTAATGTGAGTGTTGAATTGCTGCTTTGGTGTCAGACCATGGTTAGAGAAGCTACTTTCAAATGTATCCCTGTACACTTTGCTGATTGCTAACTTAAACTGCACCAGAATGCTCCAGATCATTAATGTAATCCTGTTTCTTTCTAACTAAGGACTTAAATATATTCAGTTCAACACAGACATAATTTTGTTACAGGTTAAGTCTACCCTCAATTTTTTACAAGCATCTGTCTAACTGTCCATTTTACTTTAGTTGTTCAAAATGTATGTGTCAAGTTCTTTGGTGTATGACCAATGTATATGTACATGACATTTCCATCAGCCACTAGCCTGTGAACCAGACAACTCAGCAGGCTCATGTTTTATTTGCTCTGGAAAATGCGTCTGATCTCTCTCACATTCAGACAGATTTCCATCTGACCTGGCCCACAACCATTTATCTGACATGGGGCGAGTTTGATACAATGACAGTACAGAGGAGCGCTGTTGAGACATTTAAGTAAACAACCAAGATGGCTGCTTCTGATGTGGAACGTTCTGAATCTGCTATCGCGTCAGTAATAAACAAACTGGATGATGTATTTTTTCTAAAAGAAAAACTGCACTTTTGTTGATAAGAAAGATGTTTGCCACACTTCCAACAGGATTCGCTCAGCACTACATCACACGTTTTGTTGCTCTGATTGGTTTTAGGTCTATCCAATTATAAAATAAAGTGAGAGGTGCCAGACTAATTCACATTTGCAAATTGGTCTTACGATGTCAGGCCAATTAGCTACAGCTGAACTTTATGTTTAATGCTAATTTGTAAATATTAGCATGCTAACACCCTAAACTAATATGATTAACAAAATAAACATTACCTGCAAAACATCAGCATGCTTTCATTGTCACTCAGAGCATGTTAGCATGCTGCCATAGCATTTAGCGCAAAGCACTGCTGAACCTATGTAGAGCCTCACACAGACACTATAAAGGCTGTATAGACTCTTAGTCTTGTTACAGCTTCGACAGTATTAAAACATTAGTTTGTAAGTTAGTTAGTTTCAAAGTTATTTTCCAAATAATATTTGATATTTTTTTGAACTGCATGGCATAAAAGAGTAAGATTTATTGGTGTCTGGATACACAGACACTAATTGTTAGTTGGATCAATTCAACAGATTCTTTTACAATAACAAAAATACATAATATTGCTTATCCTTTATGGTTTTGTTGCTCACATATACGCATCTGAATCACACGGATGTGGTGAAAGTGTTTGCATTGAGCATAGGGTTGTGAATGTGTCCTGTGAAGTGTAGTTACATGTTGCAGTTTGAGTCTATCACATACGAGGACTGTGAGCTGCTGAGTTTACCAAGTCTCAAGGAATCAACTGCTTAAACAACCTCCCAGCTCACTGTTGATATTTTGCAAATTGTGGGATTTGCGGGCACTTTTGTTCTTTTTAATAACACCATGACATGAAAATAGTGAGGGACTATTCCAGGCTAGTGCACTAGCTTTTTATCAATGGATGTGCCCTGATAGTACAGAGATGAAGTAGAAAATTCAAATTAGCAAAGGCAGACATTCACCTGTGGCTTAAGGATGCTATTGTAAAAAATCTTAAGGGAAACTGTAATATTTAATAAAATGCTTCTCTGAAATCTAAATAGCACATTGACTTGTAAAGTCAAATGTATTCACAGGGGGAAAAAGAAAGGTAACATAATCTAGTTACAAGGTTTTCACTCTCCAGCAGTGATGGGCATAAGGCTAAAAGCATCTGCTATAACAGGAGTGTGGCTGTAACAGGAGATGAGCAGTTAAATTAACTTTTGTTCTATTTTACTGAGAGGATCCTTCAGCTGCATTGAGCTAGAAGTAATGAAAGTGTGGTGGCGCATTGAAGATTGATGCCAGGGAACTCCCAGACCTCTTCCCTCTACATTTTACCCTCTCTCCTTCATCTTTCAACACTCTTCTCTCCTGCCTTCCTGTTTTCAGCTGATTCGCTTTGTGTCTTTTTTTCTTCTCCTCTGTCTGTCTTCCCTCCTTTCCAGGACTCTTCTTCTAGTTGTCTCCCTCTGTGTATCTCTCTCCCCACTGTCTCTTGTCAATCCCAATCTCTTCTTGAATCTGCTTTCGAAAACAATAGTGGCTACTCTGTCTAAACAAGAACAATTCAGCAATCACTTAGACATCTGCGACCTATTCAGAGCGGAATTGATCCGGAATGGAACTGGTAATGAACATAGTCTTGTGTAGTTGTATGGGTGTGCGTATGAGACTGGAAAATGTCTGTAATGTAAGTAATGGGACATTTTCCAGTTGTTGCTATATTATCATCAAATAAACCCTTGTGTGGTGTTATTGTGTGGTGTTACATACATTTTTATGCCTGTATTGATTTAAAAACCCAATAATGCGGTGGGTCCAGCAGACCCGGGAATAGAGTAACAAAAACATGAACACCACCCAAGGACTAATGTTTTACTTTTTAGTCATATTCATACAATGTTTTGTTAACATATTATGAAAAACTACTCTGATTTCATTGAGATTTGATGAAGAAGTAGAACCATGGCTGAAGGAAACACTCACTAGTTTGTGTGGTTGGCCACCATGTGTAATTTATTGACAACAAAATGAAGACATGTTTTAAATGAATATATCTGCAATGTTGCAAAATGTCCACACTGAAGATTTACTGACAACATATTTCATTTGCTGTCCCTACAGTATCCGCTCCTTCCAATGAAAGCGTTAATAACAGTTTTATAGTTCATCATTGTCTAAACCTAACCAAAGGCGGGACGGGAACATGGGAACACCTGTCTCCATTATTAAAGTTCTGTGCCTTGCTGCTGGCTATGTTTAATGGCATTTCATCCATAGACAACTACATGACAAATTTAACTAGTCATAACCAACCTCCCACAAACATCGCCGGGCTGTGAGTTGATTCGGTGTAGTAGCCACAGCCACAATTGCAGGTCATGTGAGGCCCGTTGGCCTGAGGAGACTAATGCTAATAGTCTAAATGTATATATGTTCTTGTGAAACTGACACCAATGTAGATTTAAAAAAAATTATAAAATATAGTTATATCATAATGTTCTATATAGTTATATTATTATCTGTAAGTTTGTTATTATAAGCGCTTGAAGAAGGTGCTTTCTACGGTAGTTTGACAATGCATTTTGAGACTTATGTTAATTAAACCCATAAATAAATAAAAAAGTAAGTAAGTGAAAATGAAAGACATTTTTACAGAAATGAAATGTGATGAATATTAAAGTTTTGATCCATTTAAAGATACAAAAGAAATTACATCTTTTAGTGTAACAAAAGCCAGCACTGGATAAATATCTTACCTCCTTTAAAGAATAGTTTTGGTATTATTCCCTTGTTACTCCATCATAAGCTTTGAGCTTCACATCCTTTTCTGCTAATGCTTCCTTTTTTCTTTCCTTTGCTTTAAGTCCAGGTAGTTTGAACCTGTAATCGTTTGAATAAACCATCTATTAAAGTGTCATGTTTTCACAGAGAAATGGCCTTTACGTTTCACTGCAGTTTTGAGGCATTTGATTTCATTTAACTGTGTTTTTTGTACCCCAAGTGGTTATTGATTGGGCAGTTCATTTGCCCATTCATGGTGGACTTTGATGATAGTGCATGTAAAAGGGACCGTTAAAGTTGATGACATACCAAGACACGAGCTGGGAGGTTTTATATAGCTGATCTCCAGTCAGATGTCACACACATACACACACACACACATTTTTCATGCATGTGATCCCAGCCCTGGTGAGGTTTAATGATGCTGTTTAGGAGTTGTATTGAACCAAGAGCTGGTTTAACTGGGCAAAACACAACCACACACACACCTTCACAATCTCCCAGATTACACATACTCACCAAACCCCTAATAAATGGACCTGATGCCTGCTGGTGTTAGTGATGGCAGGGGCTTTTTCATTACTTTAGGTTTCAGGTAGATAGTATAATCAGATTGCCATCCATTTAATACAATCTTAAGTATTCAACCTTGCAGTTGGCATAAGAATGAATATGTTTCATTTGGTATTGCAGAAAACTATTGCGAAACAAAATAGCAAAATGTATATTATTTGAGCCTAAAATTTGTATTTTTTGCCTGTTTTAACCAATAGAGTGGTTGTAACATGTCAGTGGCACATCCATTAGTATCCATTAGTGATGGGTCGTTTGCAAATGATTCGTTCTATCTGAATGAATCTTTGAAGTGAACGAAATTAACTGATTCCTCCCGCAAAATGATTCGTTTGTTTGAGTCACCTCCTCAAAAGCTACAGAGAAGCTTTTGGTGAACGAAGAACCTAAAGAACTGGCGAAAACGGTTCTGAACTGTTTCCGATAGTTATTTTAGTTCCTTCGTTTTATTTTTTTTCTATTGGACAGGGACGTTCTTTCTTTACCGGATTTCAAACGTGTGCTTCTTGAGTCATTCTTCAAAATTATTAATATTAGCTTACTATATATTGTGATATTATATAGTATTGTGATATATTGTATATTGTGTATATATTGTGTTATATATTGTCGATAATAAAGTTTCTCGTCCCCTGTTTGTCTTTGTCTACACATAAAAAAAATACATTCTCACACAGGGTGAACCGTCTTTTGTATGTAGGCTAGCTAAGTAGAAATTAAATATAGTGAGAGATACGTTATGAATTCCAATTCTTGTTTCAATATAATGCCCAAATATAAAGTCTTTAGAAAATAACCTTTTCATTAGCGGGTGAGGGCGCATCCATGTTTGTTTACGTTGTCGACATCAGTCAGTCCATTACCTGCCGAGTGCATTGCGCTGTTACATAAGTGGGAGAGTCGTGTAAAGACTGTGTAGAAGCAAGA
>JAVQJD010039065.1:0-47026 GCA_036023655.1 Nannoperca australis | reverse complement strand
TTCATTATCAATCACAGTACAATCAAGCTAGACAACAATTCTCATATAATATGTCACACGATATGCTGAACTTTATGGAGCCAATGTGTCACATTTGTTGTATTCCCGGAACAAATGAGTCTTTGTTCCTCATTTGTTCCGGGAATACAACAAATGTGACATTTGTAGAAATAGGCCTACATGTGCTAGGATACAGGCCTACATGTCAAGATCTACAAATGTTATTCCCAGTTTCTGCCAATGATTTTAATGCCAATATTCCAAGTGTACACAATAGAACAGGGTGATGTGTATTTTTCCATTGGCATTGACAATACTTTTTCCAGTTGCTGGCCTTTGTGTTAATGCTCACCACATCCTGTACACGAAAATCCCATTTGTGCAAATGCTAAAAGAAAGCATTACAGAAAGGTCAGTTTCTCACTGTAGGACTGCTATTTTACAACACATCAATCTCTATAAAATGAGAAAACACATGGGGAGAAAAGCTGAGTCTTTTGTGTGTGCTTGTGTGTGTGTGTGTGTGTGTGTGTGTGTGTGTGAAAGTGACTGAGTGAGTGAGATCATTTTTCTGATCATTTTCTGTCAAGTCACTAATAAGAAACATACATGTGGCATTTGGAAAGAAGTATGAATTAATGGGTTCACTTACTCATCAAACTACATGTAAGAATTGCCTGACATTTCCATTGACGCTCCACTGGCTTTATTTTCGTTACCCTGCCAGTCTCAAGGAATAGTAATGTTTAACTGAAGGTTTGTGTTTTGCAACATCTGTGAATTATTACTGTGAATCTGACTTCCCCAAATACAGACAACTGGCAGACAAGTTCTGCAATGTAATGTCCACTTAAACTATGTAAAAAGGTTGCGTCATAGTACAACTAAATATTTCTGTAGGGTTGCTTCGTAACCTGATCCATTGTTGGAGGATAAGTTAGACCATAACAACTTATAAATAATAATTTTCATAGCTGCATTTATATGTTGAATAGTGAACAACAAAAACTGTGTGTTTGTCTTTACTCAAACAAATTAGAGGGTTCTTCATAGTTCGACGTTCCCATTAGAATTCTAAATACACATTTCAGTTCATCACTAAAATTGAAAACACATAATTGGAACTTATTCCCAAATTGGTTGATAATTCAATTTAAGCCATTCTCTGATCCAGGAATAGTTTGATATTTTTGGGAAATCAGCTTATTAGCTTTCTGGCTACGTGTTAGATGAAGAGATTGTTACCACTCTCATGTTGCTACGGTAATTATGAAGCTACAGCTTAATTTAGCATAAAGACTGGAAACCACAGCTAGCCTGGCTCTGTCCACTAGCACCCCTATAGCTCACTGATTAACATGTTGTATCTTGTTTAATCCATACAATACAGAGAATAAGAAAACTATACTTTGTGGTTTTAAAGGGGGTTATGTGCTGGACTATTTCTTGGTCTTCAGGAATCTGCTGTCCAAGAAATGCCCCCCATTAACCCCCCTGTAATCCCACAGAGTGTTATTTTAAAGGCTTTAGATGAGCTGGTAGGGAGATTTTGTTGATTTGGATTGAGTCAGGCAAGCCGTTTACCCCTGTTTCTAGTCTTTATTGCAAACCAGGCTAACTGGCAGTAGCTTTACATTTACAGCACAGACATGAGAGTGTTATTGATCGTCTCATCTAACTCGTTGCAAGAAAGTGAATAAGGCTATTTCCCAAATTGTTGGTTGTTTCCTTTAAAATGCTTGTTTACATAATGTTTGAAGATATGTTAAACTCTTCTATTATATTTATATTAAATTATTATATAATTATATGTATACGTTGTATCTTCAAATAATTAAATTTAACAGGCCATGTGTGTGAGAACAAGAACTGTTTCCCTCAGCTCAAACTCCTCTGCTCTGTGTCAAAAGGTGTAGTGTGGACACCGTATGCTGACTTTATATACACATACAAACACACATGCACTGTACATGCACGTTCACATAAACACACACATGCATACACAAACATACACATTCACACGCGTGCCAAGTGGACAAATCCCACCCAGGGGATTTGGATGCATGCAATTAAGATTATGATCAATGACAAGTCAATCATGTGAGTTTGTTCTCTCCCTTTCCCCAACTCCGCAATTATTCTCCAGCTGGTGGGGTCTGCCCTGAGCCATTGGAGGAGACATTATACTTCTCTTTTTCCATCATTTCTTTTTCCTGCCGGCTCCACCCCTGCTCCTCCTCCTCCCTGTCTTTCTCACCCTCCCTTTCCTGTCTTCCCATAGAGAGCAGTTTGCTTTGTCCTCTTCTGCTCCTCCTCCTCCTCTCCGTCATCTCTGTGGAGCATTTAGCTCTGTCAGTCACATTTGACAGCTTGGGGCTCTTCACCATTAGCCCCTGGCCTTCCAGCCTTCAGACTCCATGTTAGGTCAGACACCCCCCCAACACCAAACAGACAGATGAGGGACGGCTTTAATGTTTCCCTCAGTTGAACGTTGAAACTTCAAGCTAACAGCTTTGAAAGGGTGATACGTGGTTTGTTGTCACATATTTACACTGGATAACTGCCAAATATGGACAAACTTATTTCAGTTACTATTGTTTTCAGTGTTGTCACTTGAAAAAGCTGCTGATTTTGTTGACCAGTTGGATCTGTGTGGAATTCACACAGACAGCAGCATGAGAGGAGCTGCACCTGTCCTCTTCCCTGTTTTGTTCTTTTTTATTGGCAGCCCAAACACACTGGATTTCACAGTTTCTCAGGTACATTTGCTACTGTGCAACCAACTGCACTGAATAATAGTGTTCTGTGCGGTTGTGTATGTTGAAGAGAGGCATGCGCTCGGCTCTGCCCATTATTCATAATAGAAAGGCTGGCGGTCCTGCCAGCAGACCCATCGCTCCTGTGCTATCTGGGAGCAGATAAAGGAGGCAGGTGTGAGGAGGAAATTAATGTAAATCCATCAGTCTTCAATTAGAGCTCTGCTCACACCCAAAATAAAGACTCCATCTCAAACCAATAGGACCCCAGCTTTATTCACATCCCAACCCCACCTGCACGACCACAACAGCAGCAGCAGCCCTACTGTGTAAACACTCAGGAGCTATATAATGCAATGTTTAATGATGAGAGAGCACGGGATGTGTGATATGTGCAGGTGCAGGGTGTTATCTAGCTTGCGAGCGGTAGCCATGGTGTACACGGTTGTCCATTAGGCTCCCAGTGTGAAGCTGGGCTAATTCCGTGTGCCTGGAGGTGCAGGGTCAGAGTCTCTCCATGGACTCTGGGCTTGGGGAAGAACTGCAGTTTAACCTAATTTGGTTCTAATTACAAAGACAGGAAGTCCACCTGCCACACATACGGCTGTGTTGTCCTCCCCTCCAAGGGTTGGAGAGAGTCTGGAGAGGGGGGGAAGGGATGAGAAGGGACTGAGAAAGCTTACATGATTTTTTTTTTAATCTTGTGTCCTTCTGCGTGGTACAAAAAGGCCCTACATCATACAGCATATACAGTTCCCTCACAGCTGATACCAAACTGAATATTTGAAATATCTGTCTCAACAATAAATATTTGAAAAGCAAATAGCCCATTAGATAAGAATTTTGAGGAGCTATGGGAGTCTTATAAATGTCAAAATGAATCTTATCTGACAAGAACACAACAGTGTTATCTCAGCAGTGCCATTACAGCTGTGCCAAACATTGAATCAGCCTTGATGTGTATCTCTTGGTTGGCAACTTGGGAAGATTTTCATCACATTGTTTCTCGGGATACATCTCGGGAGTTTAGTTTGTTTGGTGATTGCTGGGACTGGTGTTAGCCATCTTGCCACATGATGCTGGAGTTCTCCTTTAACACATGACATCATCATGGGGAGGTTTTATTAAACCAAGGATAGAACTGGTCAATGAAAAACAGAGAATAGTTACATGCTGTCACCCTTGTTCTTACTAGCTTTGTTTTGTCTTGGCTTTGCTGCTGGTGTTATGTTTACAGCATTTGGCTACATGCTTATTAACTCGCATCTGAACAGCAGACTTCCTCTCTGCTTTCACTTTGTCTGTGGTGATATTATTTTACAGGAATAATGGGTGAAGAGAAAATAGAATTATTGGCTTATTCCAGTGGATTTGTATGTTTTCATCTATTGCGTTTGTATATTTTACATTACTGCCAACCATTTTCCAAATGAAACCATAGTTTCCAGAGATTTGAAACATTCTAAGCCACATCAGCATTGTGTGATTATGCAGTTGTCATAGATGCACTGACAGATCACATTTTGGTGTTGGCTGCTGAACAACAACCCTTTTAATTCAAGACACTGATTCTTGTTGGCATATTCAATCCAAAAAATGCAAATAAATGCAGCCATCTCCGGCCTCAGTTTGAGCCCACATAGCTTTGCAACCTCCAATGTCTACTACCTTATCAGCTGACCAGATCCCCCAGTGGTGTTAATGGCAGGCTCTGGCGGTGTAAAGCTCCCTAACAAGGAACCTGATTGTTCTGTTAATGTGTTACTTCCTGTTCGAGTCACTGCTCCAATGGAGCTGAGTGGCCAGTGCCGGAAGAAATCCCCACATCACAGCGATCACAGGCCGGCCAGGGTTTCAGTTAGCCAGCCCGCTAGCCAGGGCCAGTGATGGAGGAGATGGATTTCACTAAAGCAGTCTGTGTAACCTGAATACCAGTCCAAGGAACCTGGTGGTCCAAATCAGCTTGGGCTTTAATACCAAGGAGTTCACAGACATTACACAAGTCTATATAGAACTGCAGTTACAAATATGGGTTATACAATTTAGAATGAAGTCTATATTTTAAAATTTTTAAGCATATGCAAATATGTTCCTAGTTTAATACGGTGCACCTTACCTCATTTTGTGAAGCAACATGGCATTGGCTTACAAATGTCTTATAAGTGTGACTGCTATGTGGCATGTGAGTGTTAGAAATGGTGACTGTTGACACTATAAAATTCCTCCAGCTTATTCCTCCACTCTCGGATTTACACTCTGTGTGCAACTTTGATCTCAAGGTATTAAAGTCAATAGTAACCAAACAGGGTGTGGAGTAGAGCAGAGGCTTATGGGGCTTTATACCCTACTCTACATGCAGGGAGCTATCTGAGACCCAACAGAGGCAGCACGGATGGAGGTGAGGAGACGATGGGGCAGAGACAGTGAGAGTAAGAAAGAGAGAGAGAGCGAGACAAAACGGACACAGAGACTATCTGGCTGCTCATGTGAGTAACAGGTCAACTCCTTGGCAGAGAAAGTGCTGTGTTGATATGGCAATATGCCTTTTTATCCACCCAAGAGTCATGGGCCAGGGCTCCATCAGCGGTGTGAGCGTTGTTCAAGAAGCAGTGGAGATCAGGGCCTTAATCAGTCAGCACTGATACAAGGGTGAAGAGTGGGAATAGTGCCTGGGGCTATTTGGAACAGAAACATCAGTACACACACACACACACACACACACACACACACACTTACAAACACAGCATTTGATGCACGAACAAATTAGGTAAAAACCAAGCAGAATTAGTGATTTGTGTCTTGCGTGATTCAGCATTATTCTTAGTTACAAGGATGGGAATTTCAACAATAGGTCTCGGCAATAATTGCTCAATCCATTAACATTTAAGCCTTATTTCCCCAGTGAGGGGGATCAGTACGTTGCAGTACGTGGTTCAATATGTGCAACTCCAGTTGGCATCCTGTGTAAAGCTGCAAGAAGTAAATGAGGAGAAACTTGTCTAGTGTGCCCAATTTGAGTCTTTTCCCTCCAAGGCTCTAAAAGTCTGAAGAGGAAATCTATCCTGAAGTTATGTTACGAAACTTAATAACTGACCGACCATCTGATTCACACCCTATCTGTCCAAGACGTGGCACATATTTATTTCCAGCAAGTGATTGCATCAAATTTGTCCTGTTTTTAACTTTGTTAGAAAAAACATGCTTGGCGGATGCACGGCACACACTGGTGGCTGCAGGGAGCCAAAAGCACTTTATTTATGTTTGGATGGCAGCGGGCGCTCAGTTCTGCTTGGCACAGACAGTGTGCTGTGGTCTTTGGCACCTCTTTGCATCCCTCCTGTCCCCCTAACATACACTCTCCCCATCTCTATTGGGCCACTGTAGCGTCTTGTGTATGTGTGTGTATGTATGCATTTGCATGTGTTTGGAACTATGCGTGTGTACTGTGTGCTCCTGTTTATATGTTTTATGAATTAAAGTTAAGATGTTTTCTACCCTAAATATCACATAAAAGAGGCAGGCAGCAGCAGTGCTTTATATCAAATTTGTAATACTCTTTTATCTTTACTTTTTCAGAAAGGACTACTAGCTCCTCTAATTAAACAAGAAGTTTCTCAGAAAGGGGTTTTGAAATTGAAGCTAATCTCCAGTGCACCTAAGGTCATGGGACTGCAAAGCTCAAAGTTCCAAGAAGAAAAATACTACATGAATTAAGATGAATACATATGCCAGTGGCTAATCTTCTACTTTGAGACTTTGCTTCTTGAAACTTACTTAAGACGTCACATGCAGGGCATGAGTGACTCATGTAGTAATACCAGCCAAGTGCAAATTCTAATCTTCCCTCAGCTCTGCTTATGCAGGAGAGAGCACTCTGCCAGGGCGTCCACTGAGCACAGCCATTCTAGAAATTCAAAGTTACAAGGTCGGTGTACATCTGCTGCTGGCAGAACCTAAAGTAAGCAAATATCTGCAGGTCTATAACCCAACAATCTCATTTATTATTTTTCCTCCACCTTCCCAGCGCTTTTTTTTAAATTTTACCTCAGGGAACCGACTGACCCTCACTTGGCATATAAATATATAATTTATATCTCATATATTTATAAACCAAAGCAAGGCCAGCCACCTTAAAAGGAAACAAGGCCTTTTTCCTTGTGCAGGGGCTCTGCGGAGTCTGTTGAAGCTCAAACCCAGGATCCGTAGCCTGGGTTTCCTCAGTCCGAAGCAGCCATTGTAGCAGAGGGCTGGGAAGAGAGTGATTCTGGTCAGGCAAGCAGGCCATCCGCGGCCAGATAACGGCTGATACTGGGACTAATTTGGTCATGTGCAGGGCTGCCGGATGACGAGCGGCTGATAAAGAAAACATGGCAGATAGACAGCTGGGCTGCTGGAGGAGGATGTGAACTCTCTCCAGATCTTAGCTGGAGGATTTTAAGTGTCGCAAGCCCGAGTCTGTCTGTCTGTCCATTCATCTGTCCACGGAAATCATTCATACATTAAATGATAAAAAAAAATATTTATTTGTAGAACTGCATGTGTTTTTGACATTTTGGCTTATGAATTTGAGATGGCAACATGTTTTCTCAACAGAGATATACACTTTTCAAATCATTCACGTGTCGTCCCATTTGCCCATGCTGTGGGTCTGAACTTTGCCAACACCAACATAGAGGTGATTGACACATCAGCCACATAAAGGCTGCATTTAGAGCCCCACAAATCACCAAACCAAGCTGATGGATGGATAACAATCCCTAGCGGAGGAACTGCTGTGCGGGAAACATACTGTGAACATGAGTAGTCTTGGCTGGCGGAGTATGATTACAGAGCAGCAGCACAGTTTGAGAAGCCTTGCCGGGGTCATATGTTTCTGACAGTACTGGTCTGCTTAGGCTAACACAGAACCTGTTGCATGGCCTAGAGAGGGGAAAGACAGAGAGTTAGTGTATGGCGGTGGCAGTGTGTGTATGTGCGTGTGTGTGTGTGTGTGTGTGTGTGTGTGTGTGTGTAGATTGGCTCCCGGAAGAGCAGCAGTGGCCCAGGACTACGAGGAGGCTGCTGGGAAATGTCTGTGTCACTGGTGTCACCCAGGCAAGGCAGATACACAGAGCAGCAGTCACGGACACATTCTTGGCCCAGGCCGATCTCCAAACACACTCGCTACCACGACGACCCCCTTCTCGCACTTTCAGGCTCTCACTCTGCTTCCTCTCTCTCACTCACAGATGTCTCTTTCTCTCTGGCATCTACATCCCTCTTGCTCTTTCTGCCTCTGTCTACAAACACACACTTTCACAAGGCGTTTCTTCTGGACAGCTCAGCAAAGAAGGCCATTTTAAGATACACTGATTAACAAGCAAAATAAATAATTTGAGGACTTTCAGATGTTCCAAAATCACCCAGAAATTTTTTTTTTAGATTCTTTTTAAAACGTTCTTTTTCTTTTAAATAAAAACACTAGAAAATCATTATTTTAGGGTGTTTAGCTTTAAATAATTTGCCTTCTCAATTCTCTATTCTTATACTCTGTCCTCTGTAATTCAGTCTAACAAGGCTTGTAACCTATTCGGTGTGCTGCAGGCAGAGGAGCCAAATGAAGATAACTAGCACCCCCTTTTGAAAGTGCACACTTGACCAAAAAAACCCAATTCTTTTATCATTCTCTTTTCATCACGTTTGAGGCTCCCGAAGCAGATGAGCTTTCTGTCACCCGTTCAAATCTAGACTGGACATTCTCACTGAAATGAATGGATAGAGTGATGAGCTGAATTAGCGATAAATTGGGATTAAAATGTTTACCACAGGAGGCTGTTTTGGATGACCTTTTGTGTGTGTATGCACTGCATGCTAGAGAAAACAACAGCTCAGCTTTGATTAATATGGATTAGGAGTCTTACAACTCATAATTCACACACTGAACAAAAACATGTTTGGTAAAACCATAATTCCTCTCAAATATGGAAAAAGAATTGCTGTCTAAACGTGTCTAGCCTCTTTTTGTTGCAGCTAAAATATGGCCTAACTTTCACAATTTTCACATATCACATAAAATAATGATCCCCATGTATTACTAAAGAATAAATCAGTTTCCTGAGAAGTTGGTTAGTTAATCCTCACTATGCAGAGGAGTCAGTATTAGAGCTGCCTACTGAAGTTGCCATGAGCAATAGTATGTGATTAAAACAGCAGATTTAGAAAGTAAGTGTGCCTCATTAAGAGGTTTAATGTGACTATTTTTTGCCTGAACCTCCATATGCACTATGTGATATATTTAATAACTCAAACTTTCTGTCTTTTATGATGTGATTTTGAACAGATTTTATCAATTGTTTGTTGATATGACTATTTGTTGTTTTCTAGTTCTTTAGCCCTATATTCTCACGTATTTTAGTGTCAGACATGAAGTACCTGCCTCTGTCTTGATAAAAGTTGGTGAACTGTGTACTGTAAACACCAAGGAAGACAAATTCCAGGATTTCATTGCTTTGTCCTTGACAATGTCTGATATGTATTTTGTGACAAACATATTGGAGTGTTGTCAGTAAACCAAACCAAAAATAGCTGCTGATCAGTTGCTATGAATGTATTGCACCCGTCAATGAATCTCCCAGCCATACACACACTGTATGACATGCCAGTCATTGTTTAGCCATCACAATACACATATACATCCATCTGGTTATTCATCTTCGTCCATCCATCCATCCATAGATACATACTGTACACCCAGCCAGACACATGTCCAGGCAGCTAGTCAGAGCCCCAGGAGTTTGAGCTGCTACACCAACGAGCGGTGTGGGAGAGACCCGATAAGCAGCTCAGACTGGATCAGTGGTAGCAGGAGGGGGGCATGGGAGCTCCTTACACCCCCCCCCCCTTCCTTAGTATCTTCCATTCCTACATCGTTTAATACCCCTACTCCTTGATCTATTTCTTTTCTAAATTACTGTATATTTCTCATGTTTTTCCTTATATCAGTATGCACGGGCTTGCTTTGATTAGTCATTTTGTTCCGCTTGCAACATGCATCAGTCTTGCTCAATGATTCCTCCACCTATATCTTTAATCCCTATTACTTTCATATCAACCTCTTTCCCCGCCCAAACCCCCGTCCGCTTTAAACCACCTTCTTATTTGAGCCCTGCTTCCTTCTGTGGTTTGCGAACACAACTACTTTCTACTCAGAGTTGGGAGGCGTTGGAGGTCAAAGAGGAGAAGGAGGGCTGGGGAGTGGAGGGAGGGGGAAGGGGAGGGGAGGGCTGAGTGAGTGTGGAGCTGGTCGGTCGGTCAGGTGCAGCGCCACCAGTGATCATTAGGGTTACAGCTGCCCGGGCCAGATTGTGTGCTGCCTGCACCAGGCGAGATGTTTTGCCCAGGGAGAAGAGCGAGCATCTGTCTGTCCCTCCCCGTAGACAGCAACCTCCTACCAGCCTGTCCAACTCAACCCAACTGGTAACAAGGTCACCCAACTTACTTTCTCTCACTCACGCACACCCACTCTGAACCACTCTGTACTTCTCTTCCTGTTTCACTCACTCCCTCCTTTGCAGACAGCTCCTCTCACTCGCTCTCTCTTCAGGACAGGTTGTGAAAGCAGCAGGCCCTTAGTGCACTGCACACTGCAAAAACGAGTGCATGTGATATGTGGACTGAAATGGATTTTGTGTGATTGAGCATTGCCAATGCGCAAAGCACTGCAGAACAGCTTTTCCTTTTCAAACTGTAGACACTGTTTATTCGTTATCTGTGCCCAATGTTAATTGCATAGTCTGATTATTGTTGATAAAGGGACACTTTCATCATAAGAAAAGATTTGGCTCTAGCAACTTGAGAACTCATTTTTTCAAAAGAAAAATTCAACCATTGTTTCTCCTTATCTTATCAAAATAGTACAAAATTAAAATTAAGCCCAAAGCCCCAAATGGGAAGTTGTAGCTGTATGTGTATTCACTACAGATCTGACTTCCTTTAACTTCTATTTAAATACTTGGACATTATGAGAGAGGACCATGTTGAACTCCCTTAAACCAAAATGTATTGTAATGTTTATTTTCTTTTCCTTTTTACAAATCTTTACTTGTGGCCCATTTTAAGGTATCATGAAAGCTATAAGTCACTATATCATCTATCCTTAAAAATGAAAAGGTTTTAGCTTATTAAAAGAATAGTTGGAGTTAAATGTCTGTTCAGCATGAAGTTGAAGTGAGCGGCCACTTAGCTCAACATAATGACTGCAAACAGAAACCCCCCCAAAAACAATAATTGTGTGTGCAGGACTATTTCTTCGCCTGGCGCAGTGACTTCCTGGAGCCTTGTTGTCATTGTGAGGTTGCCAGGCAACTAGTGGAGACTCCAGGAGACCTGCTTTGATTACGTTAGCAAAGTGTAGACATCCTCAAAGTAGATTATATTCTTTTTATTTTGACTAAAAATGTGCATATTTCCAGGAATTATCAGAGGCTCTATCAAGTATTTTTGAAAATGCTGGGGTGGTTTAAAGGCTACCAAAGATAGTTATCAAGGGATAGGTAAACTAAACTATTTTGGATTGCTTCAGATTGATTTCCAAAAATATTTAAGATGAAATGTAAGCATGTTTGCAGAGTTAATTACCAGTATGCAGTAATATTTAAAATTAGCATTGTGTCGCTAAGAAAGTATGTGCTAGCTAATTGGCCACAACAATGTGACATTTAAAGCTCTGGATACAGAGGGTCTGCTGTTTATGTTCAAATGATCAGATTCCTACCAGATTATGTGGGGGCAAATCCTCAGAGGAGTGATTTCTTCTTTGGTCCTGTGCCAGACGTCAGTTTTGTTTGATAGGGTTGAGGTAATTTGCTGATTGAATGCATTAGGTGATGGGCGCTAATCTCTCTGATCTAGCTTTGTCCATAGAATAACAAAAGGATTGTATGAGGTGAGAAAATCTTACCAGAGAACAAATAACTGTTGTTTATCTATCAAACACTTGGCCCCTTGACAACAATAAGCAGTTAATGAAAATGTAGAATATGTATTTAACAACACTTTTCCTCCCACACTTATTACAACAAATATGTACAAATACCACTTATTTTTACCAAGCAACACATTTGTTATCAGTCAATGGAGAGGTTAGTAAGCAGTGAAACCTTTAATTCATTTTGACAACATCATCTGCACTCAGTTGTCAGCCAGACTGAATGAGCTGCGCCAGGAGCTGACAGAACGGGGCTGAAACAGGTGTGACACCAACTTTCTGCCTCACAGGAGACGATAAAGCCCTTGGTCAAGGGCACAGCACCTGGGCCATTGTTTTATCACACAAAATAGCTTTTAAGTGCAAATTTCCACTTGGTCCTAAAGGAGACCTGGCCTCTGCACTTGCTTTACTCATCTGAACCAATATGTGATCCGTCCTCATTTGCATAATGGGCAGAATGGAAATGAGGGGCCAGCTTTGTTAGCCCAAGACAAAAAGAAGAAAGAAAAAAGGGAGGCAGACTGATGCCATTCTGTTGAACTGCATCTGTACAACACAAAGGTGTGATATCTTGAGTCTCATTTGACCACTTTTAATTATGATCAGAGGTTATATTGAGAACTGCCACTCATGGTTTGACAAAGGCCTTATAAGTGGCTGCTAAATGGTGGATCATCAAACAACATGCAGACAGATGACGTAAGCAGGCATGCCTGTCTATACATCCTTCTCTTTTGTTAGGTGCTAATAGGATTTAGACAGTCTTTGTAATTACAAAAGCATCTTTTTCACTTTTCAGGCTACTGTTAGAGTATGAGTTAATGAGATGCCGACAGCTTTCAGTCTTGTAGAGGGCTGGATTCTCCTGGTTATTTTATGCTGACTGTGTTGCGCTCGTATTGCATCATATGTTTTCAAGTTTCATCTCTCAGTCTGCCTAACAAGAGATCAGCGAGTGTGGACTTGGCAGAAATTAATACCCATGATGAAACTGATTCTTCTGCTCCGCTCAAATATCAAAACTTTATCTACTGTGTAACTGCAAACAACCAAACTGTATATGCATGCAGTATAGCTGTGTGTTATGTTTGTGGTTATGTGTTATAAAGATAAAGTGACTGATTTGTTATTGAGCACATTTTGCATTTGAGTTCAGAGCCCTGCAAAAAGTACTCAAAGATCTGGTGGGTTAAGAAGTCTGTCTGAAGTTCTACAGACAGCAGTAACTAGCTTAAAGAAACAGTAAAGCTGAGAAAAAAGGGTTTGAAGGCTACTTAGTCAACATGTGTTACAGCTATTCAAGTTGCAAAATCTTCATTTGATCCCTTTGTAGGAAGATTACCCTAAAACCAGACACCATGTTTGGACAATGACTTTGGGCATCTAAGCCAGGCTAGTTAGCTTTTAGCAGGCTTCATATATCTGTATTGCTTTTTCTCTCTCTATTAAATTGCATTTAGTTACTGCCTTATTTAACACCTAGCATCAAATAACATCAAGATGTGTCAATTACTGGAAACAGGTCAGAAAGAGGCCGTAATTTAGTTTTAGTTGAGGCTTGCTGTGGCTGCTCTCTGGCTAGTTTAAGATAGCTGGAGTCCAGTCACTGTAGTGTGGTTTTTATGTCTGTTTTGTAGTTCCTGATACATTTCTAGATCTCAGAGACAAATATCAGAAAGTTAGATTCTGGTCTTAAAACATTCTCCCTACTCCCTTGGCCATCAAACTGCCTTTATACATTTTACTCCAGTATAGTAATTAGTAACAAAAACCACAGGAGAGTTGGGTTTTAGGTAAGAGCTAGCTGATGTGACTTTCTTCATGCATGTCTGAAGTTGTTATGCACATTGCTCTGCAACAGCATGGCCTCCTCACCACCTGCACAGTGGGCTCTGTGGCTGAGACTCCAAACTGTCAACAGTGGTGCACTGCAAATAGCAAGACATCACTGCCCACATCAAGTTATAGGCATCCTCACTATGACTCATTTCTCTTCTTCAGTTAACCACTGCCAGTTTTTATTGTTATGTGGGCTTCTGTGACCTGCAAACAGCATTGTGGTGAGACAGTGCACCCTAGATTGAAATGCAGTAGAAATACTATTGAGATATATATCTCATAGCATAAAAAGACATATGGGTGATAAAATGTTGAGTATGACATGCAATTATGGCCATCACCTGTGATCAGTGATCGTGGATTTTAAGCACTCCCAGTTGAAATATATTATGAGAGCTTTCTTTCTTTTGACAATGATAAAGTATATCTTAACATAATGTAAGATTTTATGTAAGATGTATTAGAGGCGTGATGTTTTTTTAAAGTACAGAATGTGAATAAATGAGGATTACACAGAACACATCCCTCTTTTTCTCCCTCGCTGTCTCTTGCCATATTTCTCATAGTCATACACACACATGCAAAATGAGAGTACATGATTCCTATTGAGAAACAAATGGGCCGAAGCTCATTTAAGATGTCTGAAAATAATTTCTTTGCTGTTCTCTGTTGAGAAAAATCATTATAAGATACGTACACCAAAGTGATATTTCCAGTAAACCACTACTTGCCTTGCTGGCACTTAGGCACAAAGGTATTTACTTTAGTTTAATCTTCTTGAGCTTTCTACAACCAGGCAACATGTCCACACAGATTCTTACATGGACAAATACACAAAGAAGCAAAACCCTGTCGCCTTGTTCTCTACGAAGGTAGATTATCTGTGAATGCACGGAGAAATTTCTCGGGGGATGCTTTGGCGCCGAGTAATAAAACTCGGAGAGTGTTGCCTTTGCCAAGCTGAGACATCTGGTCACCTTATCACAGATAAGTGGGGGTTAGTCCTGGCATCTGCTAGAATTAATCCATTTTGCAAACACAGTTATCCTAATCTCCTAAATATGTCATTCCACAACTGTACAAAGCAGTAGGTATAATTTCACTTTTCCTTCTCTAAGATTGATCAAGGCGCACTCCACTGCACCGTGTCATGAAACGTGAACAGTGACACAGTATAGAAGTGGAAGACAAAAAGAGGTTGGAAATTGGTGTCACAACCTGCACCTGGCCAACTATTTGCTGGTGCCCAGTCTGGTCTACAGCTAGCCACCTAACATCCCTGCATGAATATTCATGTGGGCGGATTTCTCTTTTGTTGCCTGCCTAGTCAGCAGTCACAGAACACATGGTGAGTGTTGGCAGCGCCCGGCCTAGGTAGAAGGGCCGCGGACGGAGGCAGTGGCAGGAACCAGGACCTGTGAGGCTGACTGACATTTCCATCTGTGGCGAGGCCTGGTAATTATCGGGGAGAGGAGCGCCCGCAGCAGCGCGCCATCTGCTAGGGGAGATGGCTCAATGAGGTATGAGCACGAGCGGCACTCCGTCGGGCCACTGCCTGCCTCTGACATGAGGGCTCGCATCTGCTACCAAGGAGCCGGGCTGCCCAACACAGCCTGCCTGCCTGGCCGAGAGAGGGGGCTGACAGGAGGAAGGAGAGCAGCCAAGAGCCCCCCTGACCCCCTCCACCACCCACCGCCATCACTACCACCACTGCCCTGCCAAAGGCACACTTGACAAACAGCAGAGCCCTCCCAAGTTTCCATACTGATCTGATCAAGTTGTTGGTAGGTTGTAAAGGATGCTTCTTAGTTCCAGTTCTTGACGAGGAATCTATCATTGTTATGTCAGTATCAAAGAATGTTGGAAGGGGCATAAAGTATGAGGTAAGATTGAGTCAACAAACGTATTTTACAATATGCATTTGTGGCAGTGGATCGCTGGGCTCAGTTGAAATATTCTCTACTGGAGTGCTTGTTAGCAGGATTTGCCTCTGACTCATTTGTGAAGCACAGCTCTCTGAAATGGTTGGTTTTGGGCGCCCGGCACCATATCACACAGCCTCCTCAAACACCTGGCAGGTGTGTGCGTTTGTGTGTGCATTTGCATGTGTGTATGTTATCCTCATCTTGCCATTGTAGCTCTCATTTTGTGCTCAGCATGGTTAATCCTGTGGTTCTGTTATTACACTCTGCCCACAGACATAGGCACACACTTTCACAGCCACACACTAACATCCAATTAACAATGAGCAGAGCGCAGGCCCACTGCTCACTGAGCAGTCAAGATGGCTAACTACTGAAAGAGACAGCTGTGTGCATTATTGTGTGTTTGTGAGGTCTGAAAGCAAGTGCGTGTCTGTTGTGTGTGCAATTATTGTTCTGCTTAAGTGTGACCTTATGTGAAAGAGTGATAAGAGTAATTTGTTTAGGGTGCAGTCACCAGCATTTATAAAACACATTTTTTGCCCCAAATCAGCTTTCAAAACAATCATCCAGCATCCCCCTTTTGTGAGAGAACATACAAATGAGTTTTGCTCTGCCACTTTCTGGTGTTACTGGTCACTTACTCTCATCAAACAAAGCCAACATACACGAGTGACAAACTCGCTCTTAATGTTAAGACTAAAAAGAGGCCCATTTCTTAAAATACAGAGTAAAGCGGTGTGTCTGTTTCTGTAGCTCGCAAACTTTCATTTTACCTCTTTTAGTTCTTTAACATCTGTCAAGTGCCTGACAAGTTGCTGTGGAAGTTGTTTTTACCTTTGTGGATCAGTGTTTTCATACCCTCCTCGTGGCCCTCGCATCACTTATTACCACTTGAGATTTACTTGAAAGGAGAGAAAGAGCAAAAGAGGCAGGAGAGATAGAGAGAGGTAGGGAGGGAGAGAGCATGAGAGAGAGAGAGAGAGGTGTAGGAAGGGAGGGGCAGAGAGAGTGAGCAAGAGAGAGAGAGAGAAGCGCATCTCTTCATCGCAGGATTTTATCTGACTGTTTGGACAGATTGGTAGAATTCAAAATGCAGCAGGGGCCTGTGATGTGGCAATAAAGCGTTTGCCTTTGATCCCGCCTCACAATTTTTTTCTCCCCTGCACATGTGCACGTCAACATCAATTAGATAAACTCTGAAGAGGCGAGGCAGCTGCGCATCCGCACAACAAACCTTTGCATCACCTTAGTTTACCAACAATCTGTTTATTATTCTCATTGTCAGCTCATTGATACAAACTCCGGCACTGCCATCACCTGCATGCACAACAAACTTCAAGGTGTGTGAAAGATGAAATGGTACACAAATAGAATATCCTTCTTAACAGACAGAAACACATGCTTACATCCTAGCCGCAGCTGTCAATTACCTACAAAAAACCCCTCTTTGATAAGGAAATTTTGAATTTCCCCCCTCCCTGCACTTGGAGTGGCTTTTTCAGATGTCATAGCACTTATGAGAAATTTGTGACAGCATCAACAGCGCCTATTCCCCATTCAGCAGCATTAACTCTGTGCCATGTGTCTAACAAACGGAGGCCATTCTGGAGCCCTTAATGACAAGGCTGCTCCGCTCCTCTCCTCTCCCCCTCGCTCTTTTCAAATTGCTCTCTAAATGAAGTACAGCTGTGTGGACCAGGTGCTGCCATCCCCCTTTCAGAAAGAACAGGAAATTATGAAATCCCCAAATCCTTCACAAATGTCGGGCAGGAGGGAAGGTTGGAGAACGTCAGCTCGGTCTGTAGCTACATGTCTGTTGTCGGTGGATGATCTTTCATTCGCGTTCATCGTCAAGCTCTCTCCATCCACCCCTCCGACCCAGAACCCCTCACTTACGAGTGTCGGGACATACAACGGATGCGCTGATTTTGGCTGGTGGTATAATTTTTAGAAACATGTATTGATACTGGTGGGTGCATCTTATCCATGGAGTCTTTGGGGAGCAGATATGTGCATAATGAATGAAGTTAGGTAGGTTGCAATTACTGAAAATATATTTTTCCATATCAGGTGATCAGGAGGATTTTCCTAACTGAAGATTTAACATTTTCAATCCACTGAACTGTGTTCAAAGGTTTATGACTAGGCTGAATAAATCAAAGGTTTTCAACAAAAAAGAACAGTGTCATCCTTCCTCTTCCTTTCAAACTAAGGTTTTATTTGAAACCTGCAGTAGCTAACAGAGAATCCAGCTAATATTCAAAGCTCTGTGTTTGCTCTCTGTGTTCTAGACAACAGAAAGAGCACAACTGCTGAAGTAGGCCTCCTGCTCAGGAGACTGTCAATGTGCAGCTGTCAATGTCTCCATAAAGCCCCATATCCATAATAGACAAAGCACTCATCAAGCCTCAGCTTCATCTGGCCTCCCAGATGCCCCATCACCAGGGGCAAATCCCATCCAGGACTGAGCGCCGCACCATGCAGCCAGATGTGAGCTGGCAACATGGCCGTGGGGTCAACACATGGCAAAGGTAGACCCAATAAATGAATTATACTCTGATTATCATAAATGTGGCATCTGAGCATGGCGCTTGTGTTAGTGTTGTTTGGAAGGGAAATGCTGGGACATACTCTGCCTCTGAAGCACAGACACACAAATGCACAATATAAAGTTTAAATACAAGGTTTATATTTCATCATGTAAATGTAAAAATGCAACATACAGGACTCAAGTATGTGAGGCCTGTTTTTTGTATTAATTTACATCTTATTCAAACTTTGTGCAAAAAAATAAAATTACAGGGGGTAACATGATAGTGCCAAAACATATTTAGGATTCTCAGAATGATTCCATGCCATATGCCCTGTATTTGTGCATAATTCCACAATGTTCTAGGTCGCTCCCCCAAACATATTCTGTTTCGTCACATGCCAAAAAGACCTTTTTCCCCCCATCCCTCCCTTCCTCGGTTCGACACGTTTGCATGCGGTATCTAGCTGCCCTGGCTCCCTGTCTTCCCCTTTAAAATGCCATGCCAACTTCAGAGGACCCAGGTGTATGGGTCCGTTATCAATTCCACTAACAAGCGTGCTTACTGGGATCACAGGACGCGTTGTGGCTTGCTTTAAAGTCCCCGTCTGTAGCCAAGGCTGACCTGAATTGGAGACATGCGGCCCCCTGCTGATAGCAGCCAACCTCTGATGGGCAGTCCCTCTCCCAGACTTGGCCAGCACTCCGCCTGGGAAGGAGGAGGGGAGAAAAGAAGAACTCTTTGAAATACTGGAGTTCCATGAAGAATTGAGAAGCAGGACAGAATCAAAGGCTTCTGATATAGGAAAGGGAAAAAATATAGAATCAAGACTTGGAGATGAGGAAAAAGGAAAGATCGACCCCCCCCCAACACCACCACACACACACACACACACACTAGATCACATATAGACTGCGAACAAAAGACATATTGGAAGTTGCAAAGAAACTTCTCTTGTGTAAAGAGAAATGATGTCTCTGCAGCTCTGTAGAGCAAAGTAACATCTAGCCCAGCACCACATTGACATGCGGTGTTAATATCAAACACCTTACCTTTACTGTAGATATTACACAGTATGTCTTAGAGACATATGTTCCACATGGAATTCTGTAGTCACAATGCCTTTTTCTACACAGAATATTATTCTTTTTAAAGTATGTGTGTTTGCCCAGAGTGTATATTTTTGTGATTGTGTGCTCGCATGCATTGTCTGTTTTTGCGCTTGCACTCCGCTACATTAGAAATAGTATAGGTCTGTGCATGATAAAAAGAAAATGGGTGCATGTGTCTCTAACTCTGCTCTTGCTGCTGCTTGTATTGGTGGTGATGGTGGCAGCTGAAGGCCATTATGTCCAGGTGGCCTAGAGGATGCAGGGGCTTTACTGAGAGCTATACACACCATACACACACACACACACACACACACATACACGTGCATCCACAGAAAGCTTCCCAGCTGCTAGGGCCCGCTGCATGTCAATTAGAACAGGCAGAGGATGTACAGGGACACATGGACATTCACACAGCACATGTATAAAGCATGACAGGTTGGATGGACTGTATTGAGGTCTACCAATAGATTGGATCCATCAGTAGTGGTGTATAAAAAATATATATATTTTAGACGGAATCACACACTTCAAGTTCTTACTGGCAGGTGGATTTGATGTCAGTTGGCTTGTGATGTTTGAGCACCATTTGTGTGTATGTGTGTGCATGAGTGTGCTTGTACTTTATATATGTGCATATGCTGTATTTGTGGGAAAGGAGTGTGTTGCTTAGGTCGACCAGAAAAAAGAGGAAGTGGAGTTGTTTTGACAGCCATTAATTTTCCAGAATCTACCCTCATTTACATTCTCATCTGAACCAAAACAATTTCCGTGGGTTTAATGTTTAGTCTGCAGCAGAATACTGGGTGATAAAAGGTCTTCACTCACCAGAGAAATCATTTTCATCCTTATTCAATTTTGCCAAACCAGAAAGGCAAATTACCCACCAATATCACAAGATTCCGTATAAAATTTTTAAATTTTTAACATGTGGATGATTAACAGTCATAAGTCTTTATGCTTCCACATACATACTTAAGTTCTCTATCAGTATTTTTGTTCAAATTTAATGTGAAGTTGTACCCCCCCCCCCCACACACACACACACAAAAAAAACATTCCTTTTAAGGTCAAAGCAACTCAGAAGTTATCTGCAGAAGCTAGCACATTATGCTGATTACTCTTATGAAAATTGCATGTAGTAGGGTGAGGGGTCACCGGAGCTTAATTCCTTTTTCATGTTTTGTTTCACACTAGCCAAGCTGTGGGTGTCTGTGTGTGAGGCACTGTTTGCTATTGGCCTTGACAGCGTGCAGTGTAATTGGCTCACTAAGGTGATTCAGTAATCGCCTGAGTGACACCTTCCCTGGCAAAATTTGACATTTGGAGGTGGATGAGGATGCTGTGGGCTTCAAGTGCCAAGGGAGCTAACCTTGTAGGACAACCAAATTTACAGCAGGGAAATGTGGAGGAGACCCACTTCATTCAGTGTGTTTGCATCATATATTGAAAAGGTAGAATAAATGGAGCACGTTTTTCTTATCCTCTTAACCTTATTGACTTCAACCAATGAATTGTCCTTATTCTTGACTGTTTAAATTGATCATCTAATTTCATCATCTGTCCTCTTCCTTTCTTTCTACCTCTCTTTTCTTCCTTCTCAACCGCCTCCTCCTCATCACCTACTTTTCGCTCCCTTCTCTTACTTTTCCCCTCAGTCTTCACTTTTTACTTCTATGGATCATCACTACTGCTGCCCTTCTCCTGCTCTTCCCATCATCATCCCCCTCACATCTCCATCCTCTTCTCCTGAACGTCTCTTCTCCCTTTCTTCCGCCTCCTCCACTTCCTTCTCCTCCCTTTTGCTCCTGGCGTAGCTCATGGAGAGGAGGAGCAGCCAGCGCTGTTCTGTTCCTCAGGACTGTCCTCCTCGTGCAGAACACAGATGGTTATTATGGAGCTGCACATAAATTGATTATGTTGGAAATTAACTGTTGCTGTCAAAGGCAGCCGCCAACCTGTCCCAGTGTGTCCCTGTGCCCGCTGATGCATAGGATCCAGCTGATGGACCAGATGTTTGCACAGTGCAGCGCTCCTTTTAAGGTCAGCACAAAAGTGGTATGGGGGCTCTCTGATCTCCGTCTCTTTGTACTTTCAGCCTGTGCCCTCATGCCTCTTGACATTTTGAGGAAGTAAAATGGGAGTTTTCGAATGTGGATTGGATGATTGTGATATTGCAGTGGTTGATGTGTTTCATTTCACATCAAAGTTGTTTCATATTTTATTGACTATCACTTGTAAAATATCTCTGGATTTATTATGTTTTCCTTTTCTAAAAAACAAAACAAACGCAATTTTTTTGACCGACTGTGTGTGTGAAGGATTTTGAGTTCTTTCAAGAATGGAGGCTTCTGCTAAGTAACATTTAATCTATGGGAGGTGGAAGTAGGCCTTACGTTTGTGCCAAAAGACCATGTAGTCTCTTCAACAAAACCAGCATGCCAAGAGTCTCCAAACGCTGTCACTAAGTAGGACTGTCTTCCAGCAGCTCATTACAGGTTGGTCTGGATAAGCATGATGGGTGACTCCTGGCTGTGGCCTCGGGGGACAAGTAGCACAATGCCAAACTCAGCAGAAAGGCAGGTCTTAGGAGTGTTGCTACATTGTTTTCCAGGCCTGACCTTGATTCTAGGCCCACTCCTGCATCTTTCCGTATGCATGGCAGAGTACGGAGGGCTGCCAAAATCTGAGCCAAACAGGGAAGAGAAACACACACACAACACACAAGTAAACACACACACAGAAATGTGCCAAATCCCATCACGAAGGTTAACTTGCTTGGAAATGGAAGCTGAATAAGTTGCTTCATATCATATGAAATGGATTGAAAAAAAAAGAAATTAACTCTGAGGACGAGTATCAAGATTTCACATGTAGTACAGTGCATAATATTATGCATAATGTAATAGTTGAGGCATTTTCTTTTCCTCTCTCAGCACTGCATTGATCATTTTCCAGGTCAGATGCATGGCTGGCACCATTTGCATGGCAACATTTGTTCTTGTTTAAAGTAAAATTCTGGTTTGTTTTTATATTCATGAAAAGAGACATCTCTGATGCACCTCCACCCTGGCGTTAAATATGTGAAAACCTCTGCAGTGCAAAAGTCTTGAGGCATTTTGATTAGCACCACTCAGAAGACGAAGATCACTTTAAGAACCTTTCTGGTAAAAGCTGTCGGATGCTTTTAGCAGCTCTTAGGCAGAATAAAGCCTCGCTGGTCAGTAAACTAACTGAATCCTGTCTATGGCCAGAGAGGCATAGTGACATGAATATGAATGTCAGCAGGTGATAAACAGGGTGGATTTCTGGGACGTGTGACTGTTAGCGACACATACCCCTCACACCCCAGATGTAAGCAAGCAGGGGAGGCTGCCACTCATTTTGACGACATCTGAGCAGCTAGCAGCAGTAATTGGCTACAACAGCCCAACTGTGTGGCAACGAGTCTCATGGGAAACTTTAAATATACAGAAACATATATATATAGTATGGACAATTACTGTATATCATGTTTGAATTGTTTACCTGAATATTAATGTATTACAGATACCTGGTACATTTCTCACGCAGTGTAGTTGATACAAGTGTGAAATTGCTTAAATGGAATCAGTATCACTTCAGTTCAGTTTAATGCAACAAGCTTTAAAGACTTTTATCAGACAAAACTGGGAACAGAAAAACCAACTAGCCAACACTTATTAGGGTACAGGCCAATCCGGGATCATGAACTCTCAGGTTAATCACCCCCAGAGACTTTTTGTGAATGACCTTTTAAAATGCAAATCACACAATGTCCATATACAAATTATACTGTATGCCATTATGATCTCTTGGTTAAAATGTGACTCCTTCATATATGTGCCGTATCAGATCTCTGTAACACTAACATAGTAATTGGCCAACACCCTAAAAACTAAACTAATAAGTTGAGGATATTTAGCAAATAAACTAGCAAAGAATAAGTCATTTTGTCATAGAGCTGATGAAATGGGAAACCACAGTGACCATTTATAGACAATATTTATACCCTGATATTCACTAGCAACTCAAGATTTTTCACAATGTTTGCAAAGAAAAAAGTGCGAAAGGAGTTGCCAAAGAAGTCCAAATGCCTTTAATAACAAATTGTAGTTACCACATTTAATAGACGGCAGCTCTACCCCATTGTATATCATGAAAAGGTCAAGTGTCTGTAGCAAGTGCACAGTGTCATGATTTCCTGCAGATGTGTTAGCCTGCATGCTTTAGACCAGAATGTCAGTAGGCCTCATTGCTTGAAAATGACTTACAGTATTATTCTAAGCTAAACTACGCCCAACTGGCAAGTAACTTCAAGTTGAGACAAAAGCAGATTGCTACAGTTGCTCACAGAGTTTGGTCCTATGAGAGTGAAAACACTATTACAGCATGTTTAGACATTCACACCGTTTTCCCGTTAGGTTTAGACACTTAATGGTTAGGTTTAGGGAAAACTCGTGGTTTGAGTTAAAATAAGCACTTTGTTAAGGTTAGGGCAGTTTCATTGTTATGGAATAGGACAGCAGTCACTCTAAAATACCATACCCTCACCTAACTTCCTCCTTTGCTCCCGTCATAATTACCACAGCCACTAGAGGGCTTTGTCACCTGAACATAAAAAATGGTTCTTCTTCTTGGGCCGACTGTTTCCAAAAACGACATCTTGTCCAAAAGGTTGCCTAAATGTCATACTTACTTTCTCTACATCACCTACATTGTCCCTACACCTCCACAATGTCATACTGTATCCTAGAGTGGCACTGTTTATTCACGCTTGCACATTAAGCATAGCAGGGGATGTGCTATTTCCTCAGTGGAGGACCCATTGCATATTAATTCTGGATTTTGACATGTTTGAAGACGTTTATGTTCCTTTACAACATATTTGTGTATAATATCTTTCAACAGCCAGACAGAGTAAAAAAAAAGAAAAGAAGAAAACAAATTAAGGATTTCTGAGCAATATGCTTTCATTGTCCCACAACTTAGATTATAAGAAAGAAAAGGCTGGAGGATTTTTGGTGATTTACACTCGTGTGTGTAAAAAAGGTTGGAATCTCCTTTTCTTCTCATCTCTATCAGGCTGGAAACACCTTGGGCTGATAGGAGCTCAGAGGTAGCTACAAGCTTAAATGAAATTTTCCATGTCAAGAGTGTGTGTGCACGCATTCGTGTGCATGTTCTTGTACACATCTGTGTGGGTGTACGTATGTGTGTATATGTTCATGTATGTCTGTGTGGGTGTGAGCATGGTAGCGGTGGGAGATATTTTCCAATCACCGCTCTGCCGGTTTCTCATTGTTCTGGGAAGCTGTTTGCCACTCTGCACGATTAACAGTATTATCTGTACCTAGCCCAGTCAGCCAGCCAGTCCTTGGGCCATTGTGTTTCCGTCAGGGGTGAGTGCTCTCGACGCTGCATGTCACGCCTGCCCCCCGACAGTAGGGACAGGCTTGGCTAGGCCCAGGTGGGACGTGCTGGCATTTGGGCAGTGTCCGCTGCAGGAGGGAAGGGGTAGACGGGTGGGGGCTTTGGGTTTAGCCTCCACAGCATACAAGAGGCAGAGAACTGGTCCCTTTGCCCAGCCAGGGCTCCAGTTCAGGGGTGAGGAGGGGTGAGGCGGTGAGGACAGGAGGCCCCCGGGGGCCACCTTTGTGTGCCCTGAGCATCAGGCTCCATCTGGTCACTCTGCAGAGAGGACAGTGTGTGTGACAAGACTGCTTTTAGAAAACAGAGTTGTCGCATAGTTTTGGGTTGTCTCTGCCCACCTCTCCACTGTACTCTCACACATATGTCCTGATGTTCGGCGAAAACCTCACAAGTAAAGGACAGACATACTTCTTTGCAGAGATGGAATGCAACTTAAGTACATTTACCTAAGTACAATTTTGAGCTACTTGAACATCAGTATCCCCATTTTATGCTTCTTTATTATTATAGTCCTCCTTTACTTCACTTCATGTATTTAACAGCTATAGTTAGTAGCTACTTTTTAAGATTTCTCTGTAAAAACCACACAGCAGTATTCGCCAGCCATACTTGTTCTTTTTTGTACTGTTTCTTAAGAGAAATGGCGAATGCAGAAATATTACTTATAATGGAGTTTTCAGCACATTCCCCACAAAAACACAAAAAGAAAACCTTTAATGTAAATAAAAAGAGAGGAAACTCAGGAAAAACAACAAAGGAGGCATCCACCCTTCACAATGTACAGACAATGGACCGAGCAGACAGAAGTGGCAGTAGGTTTTTTTAATGTTTATTACCTGTAATTGAGTAAATGTCTGTGCAGTACACTCCAAAAAAATAACCAAAGGCCAAATAAAATAGATTGTTATTGACCTTAATTCTTAGCAAACTGAGCTAATTTTCAGTACACTGACTGATGATGAATCAAGAAGCTTATACACTTATTTGGAGCCTTTTAACCAAATTTATGTATTATTTGATTTCGTTATGTGGTCTTCTCTGATGTAAATGTCATATTAGCATACCACTGACAACATACTGGACACTCTCCATCTCCGTCCCCCTTTCTTTTGCTTCCTCCCTGCCCCCCGGCCTCTCTCCCCGCTGACCTATCTGCCCTCTCCTTTGATGAACTCATGAATTCATTGCCCTGGTTCTCAGGCCCTTCTCTTCCTCTCCTGCTCTTTACCCCTCTTCCCTATGCTGTATAATTGACTCAGCTGCAGCCTTTGTGATATAATAGCTAGTTTACCTGGCAGAATGACATTTCACAGGCTCTGAGCCACCATAAAGCTAATTGTTCTAGAGCGAGAGGGAGAGAGCAGTGTGTATGTGTGTGCAGCTGATGATAAGAGGAAAGCGCTCGCTCCATTTGTGCTGTATAGGCCAACGGAGGGTTAGAAGTGACATTTATCTCCACATTGAGCCTCAGACCCAGCCATGGCCTGATGTACTCTCTCTGTCTTCCTCTCCTGCTCTTTCTTGCTCAAATGTTGTCTCTATTATCTTCTGCAGACTTTTTGTAGTTTTATTTCTTTTTAATAACTGATGTGCATGTGTGTGTGTGTGTGTGTGCATGTAAGTAGTATACCTCCTCTATGCCTCAACCAATCACCCTGCACAAGAAAGATAGGGTCTTTAATTAGGCCCAGTGGCTCTCAGTATTCAGCAAAATGTAGAAGGAAAGGCATAAATATACATGTACATGGAAAGGAAAGGCAGGTGGTTTCTCTGCAGTGTAATTCTGACGTGTTGCTTGCGGTTGCCTGTTGCTGTTTGCCCTGTCCATCTGTCTTCTGTAAAATTAATATATGGTAAGTGTCCATTTGTTCTAAACAAATGTCAGCTACCAAAGAAGGCACTGCTGTTTTGCTGAAATATAGTACACAGCACAGTTCACAGCACAGACGAAATGAAGTCCTCTGTCACCTTGGAGTTTTAATTTAAATGTCTAGCAAAGAAGTTGCTGGGGGCAAATATGACTGAGCTCTAATACTGAGAAAACTTCACATCAAGTATCATGGAATTGATGTATTTTGAAGGACAGAAAGTATCTAGACACGTTGGTGTTACTGTTAGCATTAAGCAGACGTAGCATTGTGAGATGATTTGTGATTGGGCTTTTATCTTGATTTATTCTGTCAAACTAGAAAAAGGATGACGGATCAATATTTGCTGATATTAATCGCATCATAAAACATCCCCAACTCTGAAACTGGTTTACATTTAGGTAGGTAAACGGATTGGATCATTATTATTTTATTCGATTGGTGTCCTTGTTTTTATTATAAAGCTTTATAAATAGTGTTAATTAAAGAGCAACCTTGAAGCTGAAAACTAGTTTTTTAAGGTAGATGTACTCAAAAGTGTGTAAGTACACTGTGTACACTATGTTCGGTGTGAAATTTAGCGTCAATGAGACTAATTTTCCATAATGGGTAATGACCAGAGGTTCTGCGAACACCAACATCCCACCATACCGACTGGGAAAGATTAGATTTGTTGTTTCAAATCAATCACAGCATCCTGTTAAGGTTATTACTTTGGTTGCAATGGGACAACCACGAACAAACTTAACTAAATTATTTTTATTGGTGTTTGATGAATGTCCTTCTCCTGCTCCTTTTGTTGTTGTATTGGAAATGTATACTATTTTCTGTTACTTTAATTCCTAGATCCACTATCTTAGGTAAACGTCCTGGAACATAATGTTATCCTCATTATGGTTCATTGTAATATAGTGTATCTTGTGGGGTCCAGGAACTGAGATAAAGCAGTCTGACTCTGCCCATCATTCTGCTGAATCTGATTCTTTATATAGAGTCTGACAGCACACTCAGAGTAGAGACCTGCCACTGACATGTTTTGTATCGATTCTGTCTGTCTGACATTCAGATAGCCTTGTCTAGAGTTTCAACAGAGAGAGAGAGAGACAACGAGATGGAAGGACAAATATATTGAGAGAAGAGAAAGCTCCCAGAGGGAGAGCAGCTGCTCAGCAGTGCAAGAAGATACATTTCATAATGAGAACATATTGCTATTGATTCCAAGTTTGAATGGGAGCATTGATTTGATTGAACAGTCATTACATAGCGGCCCTTAACAACACTAATGTGATCAGACTAAAAGCATGTCTAATGCTATTTACCAGGGAAGTGTGCATGTTGAAAACACTGTACATTAGAGAAATACTTTTCATTTTGGGAAATGCCAAGATGCACCTCCTGATAAACCACAACTTGTCATTTTTACATTTCTTTTTGTGAATTGATGTAAATAAGTGAGACATAATATTGAAATTAGTGAGCTTTAGAGGTGCTGGTAGGCAAATTCTTTGAACTTTTGATGGACACAGGCTAGCCTTTTCCCCTTGCTTCCTGTCTTTTTAAGCTAAGCTAAGCTTACTGGCTCCTCGTTCTAGCTCCACACAGACATGAGAGAAATATTGCTCTTCCTGTGTCTTGGCAAGAAAGCGAATGCGTGAATTTCTTTAAATTTCTTTAAACTACTTACGTACTTTACGGTTTTGAAATGGCAATGTTTGTGTAACATGCCCTGTTCACTCATCTTTAGGCAATCACTGCATCTTACGTTTTGCTATTGTAATAGTTAACAAAAATTATGAAATTCAATTTAGAGACCAAAACATGCAAAACTAATTTGTAAATCAGAATGTTAGCTATGTTAATCCCACAAATTGCATTTGAAATGGCTACATTTTCAGCTTTAGTCATGCTCCAAGTAAACATCCTTTCATGTCAGTTATCTCATATTAAATGTATGGCAACACATCCATCTTTCCTGGCAGGTTTTGAGGAGGCATGTCCGCCTGCCTCTGTGTTCAACAGACTGTGGGATGTGTCTGTAGCGTCAGTAGGTTTCTTCTGCTCTGTTCCTGTCAAAAAACCCACAGGCCCACCCATCCAAGATGGCCTCTCTGCTTCCCACTTAGAGAAATAGATGGAGTGTTTAAGTGTTTTTGTCGAGTCAAATGGCACCAGGCAGATGACTGCATGCCATTACCATAATTTACCCTGATGCAGGCTGTCAGGGTGTATCATCAGCAGGTCTGTTTCCTGCCCTATGGAGCTTCCAGGAGCTTATAGACAGGTGTAGCGCTCCACAGTCACAGTCACTGTGAAGCTCTGCAAAGGTTCAGATTGTTGCTTAGTTTGGCAAAGTTTTGTTTATTATCTGCCACAGCTTGTCACCAGTAAAGTTAGCTTCACTTCCTCCTCTCTGCTGACAGCTGAGGGGTGATGAGTGGCACTCGTCCTTCAGTCTGTCTGTCTGTCCATCTCCACCTGTCTCTCTCTGCCAAAGCTTTCAAGGGCTGCCCGCACAAATCTGTCACGCAGATGGGGGGCCGGCTTTTTACATGTCACTTGAGGGACGCCCAGGCAACACAATCTGCGGGCCACAATGCAGTGTGTTTGAACCTTGTGAAACCCGAATGGAGAATCGATGCAGCGCCATACACGGCCCAGATTCTCTGAAGAATCCCTCCGCATTCTGCCTGTCTGTGTCTACCTTCTGCCGGGCTGCTTTAGAAGAACTCTGCATCTTTTATTTATCCCTTGAAATAAGGCTGGACCCTGACGAGAGCATAGGCTGCACACGCAGACACACTCTCTCTTTCACACGCACACATATACACACACACACAAATGGGCCTCCTTCTGTTGCTGAAAAGTCTGCAATTATGGAGAGAGAGGGGAGGGACAGTTGGGATTTGCATATGTCGTTGAGAGAAGAAACTACATCTCCCACAAGGCCCGGCGGTGGAAATGAACCAGCTGTCCATGGTTTGTAGATCAGATCCCATCCTCTTGATTACGAAATCACAGAATAATAAGGACCAAAAAGTTGTGGGCCACGCTGTTTGTTCCTCCTTTGTTGTTCCCTAGAACAGAAGTTATTTTGCTTCCGCTGCCTCCGAGCTGTTTGCCATGTGCCAATGTTTGGTGCACTGTGCTCCACTTGTTCTCCTTCTCACACAGAAAATCAGAAGGCTCCAGCCCTGCCCCTCCAAAGCTGTCATGTGAACTCCCGCCTTTTGTTTAATTTACATTTTGAGGCACAGCCCATCAATTCTCCCTCTTCCCGCTGCCCCCTGCCAACACCACCACCCCACCACACCAACTGGCTTCATCAAAAATGCAGAGTTCAAACTAATTAGTGACATTTGGCCATTTGTGAAACGTTTTTCACTCCAAGCTCAGCTTCTGTCAAACATGGCCTCATAGCTCATAGTTGATTGGGATACTTTTCATCAGTATGAAAAATCATAATGTTATATATCAATGACAAAAAGCTATTTCTACCTTTACATCTGCGCCGATCTGAGTAGAGATCTGATATATGTTACAACATGTGATACCATTTACTAATCAGACGTGAATAAAATAAATGATTGATTCAATTATTTTAACACAACATTGACCAAATAAATGAACTTGTTCACTGCCTAGTTTGATTTTCATTCCCATTACCAGCTCATGTTCCATTTTCTCAAAATTCTGCAGTACATTAAATTAGGATTTATTTAATGTAGCATTCATGGAAATTATCCACAAAAGTAACAAAATGATGAGGCTTTGCGTGTGTGCATATGCACAGTATGTGAATTTAAAAGTTTGCTTTTGTCAGGAGAGACATCTGTTTCACTGATTAAAAATAGCTCTCAGTATGGAGGCAAACATCTGTAGGGACTAAAATAAATAAATGATGTGATAAAAAGATGACATGAAAGCTTAATTACACAGATAAGTATTGAGGTTCTAATAGCAGCTTGTGCAGAGGTGTAGAATCTGGGGACTGGAGATTTGACACACACACAGGCCTATTCAGTGTGATTTGGCCAGTGCAGCGATATTTTCAATGGGCCCATGGTTAGGTGTCTGTACTGCCAGCTATTCTTCAGTTAGGGTGCAAACAGGTGCTGTGAATATAATTGTTTTCTATAAAAAGCCTTGTTTTTAATTTGACCACCATGCATTTAAGTATTGAAACAGTTGATCTCAATCCACAAAGGGATCTTGCAATCAGTCTTTTTATATTAACAATAGATCACATGACTGCTTGAGGGCTGCTCATAGGGATACACATATATATATCCCCCAACTCTGCTGTTCCCCTCATTTTTACAGCACACAACTTTACTGTTTTGGTTAACTCTCATTGCTCTAATCGCTCTCATCAGCATTGTTTTCACCACAGGTAACTGTTTTCAGTGAAAAAGCTCTTAAAACCCACTGTAAGCTGTCCAGCACCAAATCGTCAAAGTTAGCAATGAGTATTTAGCATCTCCGGAGCCAAATATTTCTCTCTGGAGCTGGTGGAGATTAAAAACAGACCTGTGCTTTTATGTTCACCAGGTGGCTCCAAATGAATGCTAAGGTTAGTGGATGTGTAAATAAGCAACCGTTTGCTAAAATGTTCGCCATAACTTTAACGGGGATGATATGTCAGAATTGTGTTCACAGCATTTTTCTGTTGCTCTCAAGTGGCCACATTTTTTATATTGCAGGTTTAAAAGGACAGTCCACTGATGTTTCACATAAAGATCAGTTTACCGGTCATCTATAGTCCTACTTTGGCTTGTCTGAGAAAATAACTACAAATATTTACTAGAAAGCATTGCATTATGGAGGATCCAACCTTTTTGGAGCTCGACATGTACTATATCCTTTTATGGTAGCTTTACCATTCTATTTTACCCATTCAAAAGATCAATGTAATGACTAATGGCAAGAATAGGTATTTCTTTTAGATTCTGCAAAGTATTTTCTGATGTGGTAGCTATATTTCTTTTTGTCTCGATTAGAAAGATACCTGCTATGATGATGGAGTTGACTCAAATCACATTCCTGTCAAGTCATGGCTTAGTGTTGTGTCTCTACAGTTGTTATACCACACAGGTGCCTAATTATTCACAATTCACAGCACCAGAACTGAGTTGACACCTTGTCAAAAAGTGTGTGCATCTCTGACCTTTGCCAACAGCGCTGTACTGAAATGTATGTTACTGTTAGCTCTAGATTTGATGGTGGCTTGTTAGTTGTTTCCATCCAGAACTTGAAATGGAAAAAAGCATGGCTGCAAGGCTGAAAGTTTCTGCCAAACTTTCTTCTACTGCTGTGTTTCCTGAGTCTAGGTGAGAGGGGAGCAATTGAAAATGAACGAACAGCAGAACATGGTGAGGAATGGAGCAGTGCAGATGAGGAGAGGGGAGGTAAAAAGCTGACAACGTTAATATGGAACCAAAAGGAGAGTGCAACCTGGCAGATACTCAAATCCTGCACCTGCACCTTTATAAAACAAACTCTCCGGTGTGCCTCTCTGGCTCCCCCTCTCTCTTTTTGTTTCCCCCGTTTCTTTCTCTTTCTCCCTCCCTCTCTCTCTTTCCTTTCCATGTGCTCTGGCTTGGGGCGTTGTCATTTTCGGCATATTTTCTATACACTGTGCACTCTGTGTGTGTGTGTGTGTTAATTGCAGCCATCCTTGGGGAAGGGGAGAACGATGAGGAAGACCTGTTTGAGAGCAGCCGTGCCAGGTTCTGTGGTACAACTCAGCGTGGAGCTACAGACACCTGGTCTGCCTGAAGGGCAAGAAGAAGGTAGACTTGCTTTTTCGCTTCGCCCTCCTTCTGCCCTCCCTTTGCTTTCTATCCGACCTCTCTCTCCTCCTCTCTCTCTCTCTCTCTCACTTTCACACACTTTTTCTCTGTCTCTGCTCTCCTCGAGCTTGGAGAAAACAGCTGCTGTACAGCCTGCGTACAGGCATCCCACCTTACCAGCCCAGCCTATCCCATCAATCATGACACACTACTCACCGCTGTTTGTATGGATCCAAGTACAGGGAGAAACTTAGAACTTTGTGGGTCAATGACATTGAAACTATTTATCCAGAAGGCCTGAGGCCACCGTACCAGTTGATAATGTTTCATAAATCACAACAATATATCGCTGACCATCTTCAACAACTCTTAATCAAAGTCAGGAGCAGCCAAAGGCTTAACCACTATTCTTTTAACAATGGGAGTGCAAAGCTATCATAACTAAAAGTAATGATGGCAAAACGTTGAAAGTAAAAATGCAAGTTGCAATTAAATTAATCTGAAGGAGAAATCAGTAAATAAGGATGACTATTTACGGTGTCAGACTTGCCTTATTAGATTATCTATAAGCAGAAAGATAGTATTTCAATAAAAAGTCTTATTGATGGAGAGATTTTTGGTGAAATAACATCTGTAAAATTATCACATTTAGTATTGGACTGATTACTCTAAAACTGGACTGTGATCTGTGTCTGTCACCACAGTGTAGCTTGGATTTATAGTCTGGGTGCTTTGTCGCTTTGTCACTGCTCCTTGGCCTTTCCACTGAACTTTGACATTCACCATCAGCTTTGTGGCCATATGTGCACATAGTGGTTGAGTGATGAAAAAGTTGCCCGTTTTCATATTCAAGTCTGACATATTGAGGAATGGAAAGATGCTCGTGGAGTGCTAGTGGGCAAAGACAGTGACATACGGACACAGGCTCTTTCTCTCACTCTCTCTCCCTCCCTCCCTCTCTCTCTGTGATATGCACACATACGCACACAACTCTTGGTCAGCAGCACAGATGAGTTCTGGGAAAACAAGCAGCTGCAGGAGGAGGAAAGGACCATAAGGCTGGACGGCTTGCCAAATTTCATCATCTATTATGGATTGCCTGAGATGCACACTCTACTGCAACCAGGGGCATGTCTCAGATTCACATGCAGTCACAAACCTGCATGCACACCTCTACAATCAAACCCGCGGCATTTCAAACCCCTATACCATATGGAGGGACAAACTGAAGCCTCAATGTTACATTGACACACGCTCATGCATGATGCATTACAGAATGTCACCTCATTCAGTCTTCTTAGCAAAGTTTTTGTCCTTAGTTAACTGGGGCGCAAGAGCAAAAACCAACTCACTTTCTATTAGCAAAATAAATGATTGGCCTTTGTGGTTTCCTTAACACAAACAAGTAAGACATTTTCTTTTTCTACACAAAGGGCCTTAAAGTGAAAATGAATTAACTGTTGCAACTGCAACACAGAATAATTGTGTCCAGACACACAGCCATTTTGAAAAGGACCACTTCACACAAAGAAATAGAAAAACATCATCATTCATGCCAGACGTTAAGGAACCAAGTAAATGGCAGATAAGAATAGAAATCCTAAACTTGTTGCAATACTGTACTATTATTACAGCAAGCCAAATGAGGGAATATACGAAACATACAGTATGCAAGGTGGGAACTTTGGATACATAAAAGACCAGAATCCTTAAAAAACTAAAAGCACAAGGGAAATGTCAATAGCAGACGTTACATAAAGTGTCCTCAGCAGTTTGTGTTCTTGCAGCTTGTGGGAATAGTTATGATGTCTGGTGGTTGCAGATTTTTTGTTCAAAACAGTAGGCTTATCTGATGGCCCGTTTTACTATTCTTCACAACATAATTAGATAGTAAACTGCTGAGCTACTGTTCTACTGTTAATGCTGTTGTTACTCAGCTGTGATCATTGCTGATCTTTAAATGTACATATCCATGTACTGCAAGTCATCTGATCTGCTGCTTGTCATACGTAACATTTAATAAGAGGAGTTTGTTTGTTTACTCTAAGCCATGATTGCATTAATAGTTCTGTGCAGTGGTTGTAGGTGTTTTGTTGGGGAATGGCAACACAACGTCTGGTGCGCAGCGCTCACATAGAAGGTTCTCACGAGATAGCAGGGGATGTCCACATGGCAGCTGGATCCCAGTCCACATATAGTAGATTCTATGTAACAGCTGTTGTCAGTATGTAATGTGGTTTTGTGCTGTGCTGAGCTTGGTGTATGCTTGCGGTGAGTGATGAAGTCAGAGCCTAAATGACAAATATCAACTTTGTACATATTCGGCATTTACATAGTAAATTTGTTTTATAGTAAAGCCTGCAAGCTAGTTAAAGAAGGCATTTTAAACTTTTTAAACTGTCCATGCTCTTCTCACTCCTTTACTTAGCTACTGCTGCAGCAGTGCTCATTTGCAAACACTTGCTCTTGCAGCGGCTGCTGCAGCTGGTTTTGTGCTGTGCTGAGCTTATTATACCCAGAATCCACCTGTAGGCTCTGAAGAATTCATAGTCAGAAGTGCTCATCAGATGGTTGAACAGCTTTGGAAATCCCCTTCCTCAACATTCTGATGTCAGAATTGGGGGGCTGCTTGCAACACTTTCAGCAACCAACAATCCAACATTCACATCCACTTCATGCAGTGATTGGCCAGGTGAGAGGACAGAAAGTAAGCAGGGTTTGATCTCTCTTATGCTCTCTTTTTTCAGTTGTTACTCAACTATTGTGCGTCAGTTTTTGTGTTTATAACCGAGTGCAACACTATGAATGCTCTACAGGAGAGACTATCTGAAAATGTGCGCTGTTATTTAAATGATCATTATGTCTTGCCCCACTGTGTGATGTCTATTCGGAACAACTATAACACGTTTTCCTTCCTCAGTGGTTGGAAAATACGTCATACAAACTAGTTTTTTTTCTAGCATAAACCGGCCCGGAGTCTCATTTCTCAATAGCGGGGGAGCTTATTACTCTCACTCCCCAAACCCTGATCTTGGTGTATGCTTGTGGGGACTGACAAGATGTGATGCACTCTTTGGTCTCACTGAGATTCAGTGAGTACTAACAAAGAAAATAATTCCCCACCAAACCACAAGATGTTCATGGTGTGGAAGATTGAGGCGAGTACAACATATAGTAGATGCCTTGTGAGCCTCAACAACACAATCACTTGTGCTGTGGTTACATTTTATAGAGTGGTCTTGGCATTCTTGGTCCCATCTTCAGGAAGGGAAATGGGATAACTTGTTGTTGTACATGTTTGTGTATCTTTTCAGAGGGAGCACTTTGGCAGGCACCATTACCGCCCAGCAGTAAATTGCCTTGTAAATTACAGTGCCGGGGTAATAAAGCCAGATTTGTATATCACCGGGAGTGGAGACTGTGTCTGTCTTGTAAATTTAATTAAACAGCAGGTGCAAAATCAGGTCATATGGCTTTGATGTGCCCCATGTGAGAATGACAACCAGACAAAGATTCTAATACGGGCAGCATTTACATATTTTTGCATGCGGCGGGCGGCACGTACGGAGGTAGGGGGAGCCTCGCCTATCACCTTGTAGTGTATAAAATTTCCCCCAAATTAAAGAGGATTCAAATTAGCTGTCACCTTCAATTTTAATAGATCTACAGCAAAATAAATGGTTAAGCTCTTCAAAAAGCAGCCTCTTGCTTGTTGGGTGTGCATAAACTCAGCCATTAACAACACCTAGTGCCGACTGAAACACTTACAGACTAATTGGCTTTTATTGCCTGTCTACTGTACATTACACAACATCAGAACTAACCCATTAGAATGTAATTAAAATACTTCTCAAGAACTTCAGTTAAACAAGATGTGACATCGAGCTAGACCAGCGCCCGCAGTATATTATATTAGAAAAACTGTGATTTTCTTGCCAACTAGAATTGTGTTTTAATATAGTTCTCCGTCTGGCTGATGTGCACTGAAGCCAAAAATCATCCTCTTATGGCTGTACTTGACCTGTGACACTGTCAACGTGCTGTCTGGACTCCAGAAGGCCCTTTCCTGTACGTCGGTTTGAGCTCACTGCCAGAGAGCCTACGAACGTGTCAGCGGCATCAGTTGACCTGACGGCAACACCTTCGCTTGTTTCTTTTTTTTGTGTGTTGGGAGGAAGTGGTTGATAATTACCACCTAGGATGTAGCCATCTGTGCCGCCCTTTCACGGCCTGTTAAGCTCGCTTTTCAGAAAGTTTACTGTTGACAGAGGGCACGCGAGAGGAGTGAATGCCAGAGAGCGTTAAAAAGACTGCACACTCAAGCATTATTAAAAGCAGCGCTAAGGAGCTGATTTACAGGCAGAAGGTGGAGGGGGAGGCACAGGGGGAAGACTAGAAGGAGAGGGTCGGGGTGGCAAGGAGTAGGCGCAGAAATGTGGAGGGGGGCATGGAGGATTGTTGAGGTTGAGTTAGTACACTCGTTAATAAACTTAAATGAAGCGGAGTAATCTCATCTAAGTGCAGCTAGTGAACATCAAGTGATGAGTATTCTCATGATTGAGTCACTTTCACAGTGACCTCACACAAGTTCACATTCCCCATCTTGCTTTTGTCCCAGCTTGCACGCTTTCCACTTGTTCCAGCTCTGTAACTTTTCATCAAACCCGTCCATCACTCAAAGCTGTCATCAGCCATGAGGGACACCTGTGTTTCTGCCATAAGGCAGCAGTTATCATCAAGCTGTCGGATATCTGTCACCATGGCAGGATCTACGTGGAAACCTTTGCTGTCAAAACCTGTCAAATTTCACTGAGTCTTTAATGAGAAAAAGCCAAGTTGAAACCACAGGCGCAGACACGTGCGTGCGTGCGTGCGTGCGTGCGTGCGTGTGTGTGTGTGTGTGTGTGTGTGTGTGTGTGTGTGAGTGAGAGTGAGAGATGGTGCAGGCTGAGGGAACAAGTGCATGGCTGGAAGCTGTGGTGGTGGTACGAGCAGCAAGGGCTCAGTACAGTACGTCATCTCTGATAGCTGACGGTTGCAGTCCCACTAATCAAACCCACACCAACTGCCAGTGACTAAAAGACACGTCTGACATTACATAAAGAGCAGCGAGCTGGAAATTGATCCAGCTCCATTTCACAAACTTAATGTTAAATCAACAAAAATACTTTTTTTATACTGTAGCCGCAGGTATTTAAAATATTTGTAGGCTGTATAAAAAGGAAAAAGTTTCTTGCTAAACCAAATGTGAAGAGAACTTGAAAACATTTCTTGGGGTAATTTCCCTACAGTTCTCTTTACACCTGGCAATGTCGTAATCAACTTGAGCCTGTTTGTATTTGACTATGCGCTCTCTTGCAAACCAAATCCCTAAGGTCTTTGCTGTTCTCAGGTATGTCATCATGACAGAAAACAGATTGTTACTTTCCCCTCGGCCCTCGACAAACGTTGTACTCATCAGGCAGGCCTGTCAGAGACCAGGTGAGGAGGCTCAGGTGAACGACCCCAGGCAAACTTCTCCCGGATAAAATGGAGAGAAACGAAGGGAGCATGGGGAACGAGACAGGAGGGAAGTGGAGCAGGAATACAAACACAGGGTTGTAGAAGAAGTGGGACGAGGTAGATTAGTTTTATTAAGGTGCACAGTGTGGAAAACGTAAAGGGAGAGGTGTGAAATGACACATGAAGAGGGGTAGAAAGATAGAGTACGGAAGATGGAGTGTATGCAAGTCAGTTGGTCATTGACATTGGCAGGTTCTTATGCATCTAAAAAAAAACAAAGAGAAACTCAAAAATAGTCAAAAACAAAACTACAACAAATTATTAAATGAATAGTTTGACATTTTGGGAAATATGCTCTGTATGTGTTCTTACTGAGATTTGGATTAGAACATTGATACCACTTTAACACGCTATCTCATTTGTTTGATCTGTACTAAATTCTAAGTGTAAAAAACATGTCGGGGTTGTTGAGGACAACCTCACACGACTTCAAGAAGACACTTTTTTGTATGGATTGAAAAATTGAGATAAGTGTTATAGTTTTAGAGTTGCTATTGGGTGGAGTCTTTTTTTCTTTCCCTTTTTGGCTTTTTTCTCCTTATTCCAGTTTGTGCTAACCTAAGCTAACCATCACCACGGATAGGAATGAGAGTGTTATTGATCTTCTCATCTAAGTCTTGGCAAGAAAAGAAGTGTGTTTTTTGAAATGTCAAACAATTCCTTTAATCAGATAAAATCTTGCTCTAATATTTTGATAAATTCTATAGATGTGCTCTGTGTCAGTGCTAACAACTATTTGCTAAAAGTGAACTTTTTCGAGTCACGATCTAAGCAACGGATTGTTAGAACATCAACGATCTGTACATACTTTGTTGACTTGACAGGCCAGAGCCTTATCTTGCTGAACCACGGGAAACTAATGAGAGCTAATAGGTGTCATAGGCTTTAGGGACAATGAGCATTACAACTACATGCTGGGGTAAAATGGATCAGAGGCGGGGCCCTGTCACCATATGTCAGTCACTTGCTGATGTACAATGGCCCCTGGTCACAATTAGAGTCCTGTGTGCTGTGTGTGGAAGTATGAGTGAATGCACATGCCTATTATTTACCCTTAGACCCTATAAAGACAACGTGTGTTTACTCGACTCTTTCCTTGGACGGGGCTAACACTGCCCATCAGCGTGACATGTCAGGTCTGTATATTGCTATATTGTGAAGACTATTTCCGGCACTCAATGATGCATGAGTAAACAAATAAGGGCACTGAACCACACAGAATGGCTCTCTGATCTATTTCACCCAAGCTGACAGCCTTCAAAACGGTGCAGAAAAAGTGGACTCAAATAATAGAAGGCTGGGAACATACCTGCATTTTAATCTTTGTACATTGAGGACATTTAATCTCTGTCAGTATTTGATGTATCCAAAGCAAAAGTGTGTATCACCACTGACAAACAGGCTGTGCTGTTTTTTTTTTTACAGCACTCTAGTTCCCTCTTCTGGCAAGCAAATTCACCATTAACATCAAGTAAATTATAATATTATTTACAACACAACTACTAAATGACCTTCTGCTATACCAGTGTTCTCATGAGAATTCAGTAGTCCTGTGAGTACCGAGATGTCTCTCAGTGCTGAGTTCTGGCCATGGAACAATCATCAAGGTATTTAGCTGACCATACTAACAAGCTACGTTAAGTAAGATGAAGCAGTTCAGAAACAGGCACTCTTTGATGAGGGGTCGCAAGTCGATGTTGCTTCTTATTAAGGGAACAAGCAAAAAAAGGTGGAGAACCACTGGACTAGACTATATCCAGAAAATGTTTGCTCTGCCACTTCCTCTGAATATTCTAGTTTCAAGATGCTGCACAGACAAGAACAAACGTCATATGCATAGCACTGCCAGGAGAGATCACTTTTAACATGCAAGTAAGACTTTCTATACTCCGCTAAAGTATAAGGGCTAAAATGTTAGGAGTTTGTTGGTTTGTAAATGCAGAGCAGCAGAGAAGAGGATGCTGATGGGGAGCAGGAGGAGGATTTGGCAGCAAGGTGTTTGGAAGGTAAAGCCAGAGCAGACCAGCCTGATCGGCCTGCAGCCAGCACACGTGTGATAGCAGAACCTTGTGTTCTATACAGAGCAGGTGCAAAGGCCTTGTCTCTTCTCTTTTCATCCATCCCTTTCTCAGCGATGGTGCTTGGCTCTCGGTCTCCTGTTTCTCTGAGGTTCAGCTCTTTGTCTTCCAGGTGATGCACTCCTCGCTGCCTCTCCCCCGCCCTCACTCTCCCTGTATAATACTTCATTTGCTCCAGATAACACATCAGCTTCAACGCCCGTCCACAAACTCTGTCACCATGATGCCCACAGATGGTAACTTCCTGTGGTCCTGCCCAGTGATTGGTGGAAAGACTTCCAAACAGAGAACAGCTGGTGAGGGATGATATATCACCAGCGTTTGCACTTTCATTTTCAGGGTTGTCTTGTTAATGCTCCCAATCCAGCATCTGGCAGGAAATAGACACAAAGGCAGAGAGAGGGAGAGAACAACCTGTTCTTTGGCAGACCTTAACAAAAGGCTGACACATGTCTGATGAACAGACAGATCTGCAATAGACCAGACAGAGCTGCAATGAATATGAAGGAAAGATGCTTGACACAAGTAAAACAAAGGCTAAATAAGAGCGTGTGAACCTTTTCTACAATAACTACAATAACTAAACAATAAATGTGCCTCCCAAGGGTAAAAAAACTGAATTTAAAAAAGTTAGTTATTGTATCAAACTGTAAATCCACCCATGTATGAAGACAAGAGCAATTCAAAAGCTAATAAACATCACATATCCCTTGGGATTGTGACATTATCAGTTCATAATTTTTGAGCTTGCTTTGTTGATAATTCCATGAAACGGTAAAACGGTAAAACACTTAAAGGGGAAAAATGGAATCATCTTTTAAATTGTTCCTGGAAAGAGAATTTTTGAATCAAATTTCAAATCTTTTGCAGACTAATTTAGAAATTATAATCTGTTGTTTAACTGATATCCATGATTTGTACTTATTTTGTACTACAGGTCTCCCGGTTAATGGAATGGCGAACTATACACTTTCGACAGCAGAGGGAGACATTTCTTAACCAAACGGTCCCCAAGACTTCTTCATGGTATGTTAGAGATGTACAATTTGTAATATGTCAGTATATTGATGCGAATGAATGAAGAAAGCAGAATCACAAAAAACAACAACCTTTAATACCTGGTGTCACAGTGTTAGTGGAACTGTAGATATACTGAGATGCTGAGTCTAAGTTGTACAGAACTTATCCAAATAAGCCTTGTTGCAATGTTTCTTTTTAATCACCCAGGTCAATTAACCTTCAGTTGCTGACTTAACTAGAGACATTGTTGATCATCCCTAAATACAGAACTCTTGTGTACAGACAGCATTTCCTCTGACAATAATCCACTTACTGAGGTGACCAATCAGGACTGAAGAAGTCCACTCTTAAAAACAAACTATGATGTAACAGGTGTATATAAAAAAAAGAAAAAAAAAGAAAAAGAAAAGTCATAAAGCCAACCTGCCAAATTGAGGAAGGCCGACCAACTTTGTATATCATATGGCTGAACATCAAAACATATTTTCTTTAAAAAAGGGAGAGAAAAAAAAACTAATGAAATAAAACAAAAACCAGACTGCTGGGTGATAGAGCGACAACGCTACCATTCCAAAAGATCTTCAGAGGCTACAATATTGTAATATTTAACATGTAGACGTCAGAGAAAAATCATGCAGCTTCATCTCTTGACACAACAGATTATAAAATATAAATTGCTGCTCGTAACCAAACTTGATCTTAGGATAGTTGCAAAGTAGATCTTGAGCCTTTGTAAAACAATCTTTACTGTGCTTCCCAAATCTTAAGAGGCAAGCCCTTAACTCAGTCAAACTGTCCTATTCCAAATCCTGTGCTGATGTTTCATCTGCTGCAAGTGCTTATATAGGCCTTTATATTGAGCCCTGACAAGTCTCTTCTGGCCCCAGTGTAGAAAACATGTATGCAATGTGACACTGCAGCGATTGTAATATTTGCTGTTTGGCCCTTTTATGTTTGTTGCATATTACAGTATCTACCTGTTCAGGGGTGCCAGCAAACATGAGTAAAGAAAAATGTTGTGAAAATAAATGGAAGTGGCCATGATTTTGTTCGACTTTAGTAAGTTTGTGCCAGCTCAAGACTTGGATGATTTTTGTGTGTTTTAAATGAATATTTTACACTGTTTGAAATGAATATTTATCCCGGTGATATCAGAGCCCTGATACATTAAATTGTGAAACCCTTTAAAAAGTACGGTGGAAATTGCTCATATGTATTGGCTTTTCCATCAAGTTGACACTGATGTCAGCTGCTGAACCCCTCCACAGCAAGCACCATACCGCACACACATCACAGATCATATCAAGAAGTAAAACAATGAAACCCATATACAGTGCAACGTTTACATAAAGAAGCATTAAAATATTCGCCACCCAGTAAAAACTGTTAATAGATTACAAATACGTGATCAAAATGCACATACAGTAGACAGCTCCGTTTCCTTATCCCTTCCAGGTAATCAGCTTGGCACGATTGTCATAAAAACAACAAAAGCTTGTGAAATTTGAACTATATTTGGGGAAAGCACCAATCTTCAAAAGGTAGAAATTTGACTTTCTTTGATATCAAATTATCATGCTCATACAGTAGATGAGGTCAGTGAAAGCAACACAGGCTACAGGTAAGGTACTCTAAATTTAAGGCTACTAAAATAAGAATCATCATATTGAATTTGAGAGCAAAATTTATGGAGGACAGGAGTTGCAAATGATTAGCTACTGTTTAGCTTAATAAGCTACTGTTGTTAACTATTTATCACCTGTTTTGGTTAACTGTAGCCACACCTCATGAAATGCTACATGAACACTGGTAACTTACACCAGAAGGGAGGATAAAGTATGCAGTAGTAAATGGCTTATTCAAAACATTAGAATGGTTATGCTTGGTAACAAAACCAAATTTCTCGCCAGACTTAACACAGGTGAACATAAAAGGGAATCATTTGTTCATAACTAAATGGTATCACCTTTTTTTCCTTTGAAGCTGTTCAACTATAAAATACATTTGAAATCCCCTCCTGGAATTTTTTTTCTTCAACATTAACAGATGTAAAATGGCCAAATTCTGTCTCAGTTAAAGCGCAAAAACTTTAAATGTAGCTAAAAGACAAGAAGTTAACAGAAACATAGATGATGAAAATAAAATGGATAGTTTCTGAATAAGTCCCTGATGAAATTAGATATGCACATGTATCATTCTGCAGCCTTCACTATATGAACCTACCCATGACACACACACTTGATTATGACCAATCGATATCCTTGGAATGGTAACGTACAAACTTGCATAGATAAAGTGATATAGTATAGAGCAGCTTCATAATTATGTGCCCAAAAATCAAACATTCTTTATTAAAGTTTACCATTAAACCATTAAAGATTACAATTTGGGCCGGCAGGTATTTGTTAAGTCTCAAAGAGTGGGAGATCTGATCTGAGTTAAGCTTCAGATTGTTTGTAATGATGGTTAGGTGGATGTTGATTAGCTTTTCTGCTCAAAAAGGCATAGGAAACAGGCCCAAAGTCACACAAAACATCAGTTTAGGATAGTTTTTTTTCTTCTTCTTCTTTTCTTTTAAAACAGTATGGCTATTAACAGTGTAGCATAATGGATGACATCATAGATTCATCTGAATGTAAAGGGCTTCACTGACTGTCGGTAATGCTTTAAAATGCCATTAACATGCTTTCCCTGGGATTATTTGGACTTTACTTTTAACTCTCTTTAATGCACAGGGGGAAATGCCTGATTTTGGCCATTCTCAATTTAAGGCTATTCATCTCCTTTTGGCTAAATTACCACCTGGGGACTGAGAATTACAGGAGTGACATCTCTTTTTTATAGTATTAAAATGGTTCCACAACATGTGGATACAAAGTCCTCTGACGGACTTTACACTAATTCTGAACTTAAAGGGGGGCACCACTCAAATTTGGATCATACAAATCTGAAACATCTTCTGAATACACACTCTCTCTCACACACAAAGATGACTCCAACACATAATGTCTGGAGGTGTGTCAAAGAGAATGAATTAGAGATGTAACAATAATGGAAAAAAAACAACGAAAAAACAAAGCTGAAAGTTGAATAAAATAAAAAAAACTTCATGGTCACTTGACCACAGAAATAAAGTGTATTTTTAGATTTGAGTGGCAATCCCCTTTAACAAGTGTACCTAACAGGTTGGAAAACACTCAAAAGTACAACACAGACACTATTCTGAGCACAGTTCTATTAAAAGCAACAGGTTATAAAACATTGACATCATCAAGAGGACGTGCTGTACATTGAGTTGAGAGTGACAACAGCCTCCCGTCTCTACCTCAGTCAAGAACATGACAGAAATCACGTTCTGTGTTCAAATTGAGTGAACACCAAACATGCGTGGTGTAACTCTAATGCTACTGACTGAATCTGCAGAGCTACATCGAGTGTGGTGGTGGTGGTGGGGGAAAAAGCTTTTGTTGTGTACGACAAACCGGCAAAAACAGAGCAAAAAAGTAAAAGTTCTTTCTAAAAGGTGGCTCCTGCATGATATTGTCCATACAAGAGAAAAGCATTTCTTTGATTTTTTCCTTTGACCTGCTGAAATACCACACCACAGTAACCCCACGACTGAGGACCACGTGAAATGACCCAGACTTCATCCATGTCCCCAAACCACCAAACGCCTCACACACACAGCACAGTGGTCCTAAGACAAGTCGTTCTCAGACCTTTGACCCTGCACCTCTCTTCAGGCCGAGTTGTAATGGATCCCGAAGCGGCCGGGGTTGGTGCAGGCTCAACCCCCCTCCCCCACCCCCCAAAAAAATGAAGCGCTCAAAGCTGGTGGGAGGAAAAGAATGTAAAGAGGTGAGAAAAGGAAAACAAGATGGCCCATCCTTGAAGCGGCTCTCCCCTCCAACTCTAATGGTGTGGTTTAGGTTGGCAACGGGTCGTCATCACCTTTGCTGCACTTGCACTTGCAGCAGAGGACGATGGGAGTGGCCAGCAGGAGGAAGGGGGAGGCAACCAGCAGGAGCAGGCCGAAGCCAGCAAAGATCCCCACAACCTGCAGGGAAACAAAAGCAAAAATTAAATCCGTTTAAATATGTATACGCATGTAGGGGTTGGGTGCAGTGATGTTATACCTAAAAGAAACAACATGACAACATAATCGAACTTTTGTTTTAAATAAACTTTTGTTCTGCAACATGAAACAGAATAAACGACCTCAATGTTTTACAAGCTCTTGCCATGAATTCTTTCAATCAACTGTAATACCACATGTTGGCCTGCAGATGGAACACAATGCCTCAAAACAACAAATCCATTTCTTTTGTTTTTATAACAGTTGCTTCAAAATGCTTCAGAAAGCTTTGTGTCCTCAGTATCACGCTAATTTAAAGGCATATTTTATTGTTTTAAAGTGAACAGCATATAAGCGAGGTTTTCTCTTCCTACACTGATTTTTACTGTATAGAGGATAGATACCTCTTTGTCACTGCGAGAGAAAACAGACAAACATATGTGGTGGACATACCCACATGATTTAGTGCAATGGAGTAGATCGCCAACAATAATAATAATTCACTAAATACCTATTTTTAGCTACAGTAATTTTAAAACGTTGCGCTGCACTGTAAAGGAATAGAAAAATACATTTGGACTTTCTGGATTCAGTGCTTAGACGAAGGCGTTAAATGAAGTTTTCACGAATGTCTATCCATGTTTGTTACTACTTTACTTGAAATCTACCGTGGCTGCTGTTTTGCAGTGAGAGTGTTGCTAAGGCTCTCCCACATCTTGTGACATAATCGTTAAAATTGGCAAATCAACTGACACACGGACTGGCTTGTAAGAAGCTTAACTGGCTCTCTGTCTCAGTATCAACCTCAGGACAGCTGTTGATGGGAATTTGTAATTTGGGTAGTGAACATATGATGCTCTGAACATGGGTTGGCCTGACCATTAAGATTCTGTGCAATGATGACGGAGTGGCTGTTTTCATTAGATTTTCTCTGAGCATGGCGAGTTATTAATTCACCACATGGGGGAGCCAGACACCAGCAAGTGCAGAGCCACAAAATGGACTACATAACATGCAGTCACATGTAACAGTGACTTATAATAGCACAATGCTTGTCCTCCTGTTTTGAGGGCAAAAATACATATTTTTGGGGCATCGCTTGCAAACAGATTTCTGCCTGTTATTTAAGAACACACATTACTAACCATCCTTCTTACAGCTGGTGTACAGGCTGTGCTATAGAGGAAAGCACAGTGTATATTGAGCTCAGTTTGCTCTGATTAACAGACTCTGATGATGCTTTCATGTTTAGAACATGACCTTCCTTGTAGCTGATGGTGCGACTCTCATGGGAACATAGACCTCATGCCGTCAGATACAGACAGGGAGAGAAAAGGGTTTTTGCAGAATGGGTTTGCCCCTGATGCATCTCGTATTTATGAGGGAGTGAGAGGGAGGCTTTTTAGATGTGGAGGAACAAGGGGGGGGGGTTAAATGAGGAGAGCAAGAGAGAGAGACAAAGACGCATAGCAGTGAAGCTATAGCTGGCTTCCACCAGCTGAACTGTAATCATATGACTAAGCCTGCCCCACTGGGCAACAGATGCCAGTGTATGCAAATGTTGACAAAATAACAAGTATGTTGGACAAAGGGGCGTGTCACCCCATGCATAGATTATTTGGCTAAGAAAGAGATACTGAGGAGAAATCTGGGAGCTTAAGAACAGAGGTGGCCTGTCATAGACTTCAAAGACAAATCGCATGTGGACAATGTCCTATCTAATCCTTCATGTGTAATCCGCCATTTCACATATGGAAAATGACAATCCTTTAAATGTATTGTTCTTTCATTTGGTTATGTATCGTTAAAGAAGGATCATGATTATGTAAACCTTTTTTTTTTTTTTTTTAAGAGAAAAAGTGTACATAATAGACTTAGTTGGAAACAGCAGGACACTGATGAAAAGGACGCCGTCCTTTTCCTATTGTTCTGTCAAGATAATTCCAGCCCGTCACAGAATGCGAGTGTGCGAGTGCGAAAGAGAAAAAAGAGGCAGAACCAGGGAGCACGTGTATGGCCACATGCTGCAGTGTGGTAAAAAAAAAGGGGGGGGAC
>JAVQJD010039053.1:0-19560 GCA_036023655.1 Nannoperca australis | reverse complement strand
ACCCTCCTCACATTCAAGAGCAGGCTTAAGACTTTCCTCTTTGATAAAGCTTATAGTAGGGCTGACTCAGGTGACCCCTGAGCCCCCCCTTAGTTATGCTGCTATAGGCCTAGACTGCTTCCCAGCAGTACTTCCCATGATGCACTGAGCTCCTCTCTCTCCTCTCCATTTGTACACACTCATATCCCGTTGATGCTTGTTACTAATTCACCTTCTTCCCCTAGCTGTGTGCTTCTCTTGTCCCTCTCTCTGTCTCTCCTTCTAAAGATTTCTGCAGGTATTTCTGCCTCCGGCACTGTAGAGTCTGGATCTGTGGATGCACCTGCTGCCCCCGTGTTCCTGCTCAACTGCCGTTGTTGCTATAATGGTCACTACTGTACTACTATATGTTCTCCCTCCTCCCGCCCCCCCTCCCTTTTGAAACCCAACCGGTTGAGGCAGATGACCGCCTGTGACGACCAGTGTTTTTTAATATGGTTGCTGCGCCCTGCTGCCTGTGGGGGGCAGTATTCTCTGTTCTCCGGTGTTTTGTGTCCGGGTTGGCCGCCCGTGTTTGGGCAAAGGATGAATGGAACCGCCCATTAAACCTGGTCGACAGGTGGGGAGAGCAGGTGTTGGTGATGAAAGAGAGAAGTCGTGTCCGGAAACAAAGACCACAGACAAGAAAGAAGCAGAAGGAGGAGCCTGTGCGACCGAGGCCAGGCAGAACATGAGGACGCTTGTCACTGTTCGTTCCCCAGCTTTGCCGGCTCTTTCTGATAGTACTGTGGGGGTACTAACGGAAGCGTTCTCTTAGTGACATTTCCACCTGACTCAGTTATTGTGACTTTGTGGTATCGGGCCGTGTTCCTATGGTGAGCCGTCTCAAGTAAAACCCAGAGGACACCAGCCGATTGGACCGTCCGATCCTCGGGCATCAGTGTTAGCCACCTGTGGTAACCGGTAGGGAAGAGAAGCAGTTTTTGTTGATCCACCTGTCTTTTCTCCTATTTATGGCTAGGGAGGCAGGTAAGATTCATGTACTTTTCTTTGATAGGTAATTTAGGGGGGGGAATACAGATTGTTTTGTTTGTTGTGTTGGCCATGCTCTTCCCGACGTTTGAATACCTGTGGCATATCATAAATATTTATCTGTTAACTTACACATTGGTATTGGTCTAAACTGGGAGTGGATAAAGGTGGGTAGCTGCAATCTTTATGTGTGCGCCAGTAGAAGCCTTGGCCGGGGTGTAACACCGCCCACCTGGAAACTGGTTCTGCTCGAGGTTTCTACCTGTTAAAAGGGAGTTTTTCTTGCCATTGTCACCTAGTGCTGCTCATGGTGGGATTGTTGGGTCTTTGTGTGTGTGGGAGTTGGTCTCCACCTGCACTATGTGAAAGAGTGCCCTCAGATAACTTTATGATATGGCGCTGTATAAATAAAATTTAATTAAATTCATAATGGACCTTTAAACCATACAGTGTAGTACATTTTCAAAATGAATCCCCACAGATGGTAACAGACCATGCTAGATTTTCAAACTAAAAGCACCAGATCATAGCAAGAGCTTACATGGTATCCAAAGGCAAGGCTAGATCAAAATTAAAGCCATATATGAGGGTTAGACAGGACTGGAACAGTGTTTAACTACTTAGTCATACTTTAAACTACAAACCTAAAGTGTCCCACATCTTTCTTACATTATGAGATTCATTCAACTTTTAAAACCTATTCATACTTTGCATCCTTTTCCACTTCTCAACCCATTCATAGTTCAACTGCCTCTTCAAATTATTGATCTGTAATTGATCAGACTGGAAGACACCCAGCTGAAGAAGAACCTTGTTCCCCATGGATCATTCTGTAAAGATGGAAGAGAGATTGATCGTTGCCGCTGTGATGAACATAGCAACCCTGCCATGATTTGTTCTGAATAAACGCTAATACAGTGCTGTATTAAATGCCCAGTAAGACTTAAGAAACCATGTCAGTGTCTGTAGCTCAGATGGCTGCCACTTTCTCAGCAATGACGCCAGTAAAATACAAGGGGCCTTGTACTGAGTGACATTTTGAATACTTCCGTTGTATTACCACAGAGTTTGCAGCAGCTGGGCTGTATTTTAGCTCCAAGCTAAGGTAAGATTTAAGGAGTGAAAGTGTGTTATAGTTTAGGGGGGGGTCACGGCGTAGGGGGACGCCCGAGATGAATTGTAGAACACCAGGCCATTATCGTCATGCTTTAATGCAGAGCTAAGAATTCAACACATCAATTTCATTCTGCCACGGCTCGGGATTCATTTGGAATTCAGTTACAGTTTCCTATTACAACAGTGGCAGGATGGGACAGGTGAGATGGGAGCAATAAGAGAAAAAGAAAAAGTATGAAAAAGCAAAGGCCAGAGGCGAGGCGGTGATGGCAGTAATGACTGTAATTTTTGTCACATCCCTAGGGCACATCAGCAGCAAGAGGACATTAGAATAAAGAATCTGTTTCTTTTGTATTTTTAAACATGACTGCCTTGAGTTCAGCTCAGAAGTCAGCCATGTCCAAGGAAATGGAGGGAGGATTCAGGAAAGACAGAATGAAGAAAGGGATGTAGAAAAAGAGACAAATGGCTACAGATGACACGTTGACACGCCAACAAGCACTGCTTTCATATGCACTGTAATAATCTGTTCATTCCCTCCTTTCAGCAGTCATCTGATTTCTGGAATATCTATGTAGATCCTAAGAACAGTTTCCTTTTTTCAGTTAATAAGGTTGTATAGGGTCTTTAAAGTTAATTTGATTAATTACATAGTTAAAGTACACACTCTCAGTCACAGGTGATGCGATACATATTCCTATCAATTGTTTTACACTATTACTGATTGATAGGTGGTGGTAACATGCCAACATATGCTCCAATGCGCCAGGAAAAGCAGTGAAAAAGAAGACTGCTAGCAAGTAAAGGATTCAAATTCAGCTTTGCAGCAGTTTTATAAGAAATTAAATGCATTCACCACGTGTTAGCGCTCAATGATTCACTAGCGTTTTGGTGCATAACACTGAGTTAAAAAATGACTTGTTTGCCTACAGGAAAACTCCACAGGGCAACTTTAAGTAGAAGTATAACAGCATCTGCAATAAAGTGTTCTGAAGTATTAAAGGTGGGTTTGAGAGTTGAAGTAGTATTCAGATATTCACCTACATCCTGGTGACTTAGGGGTCAAGGAGATGCATGCCATCTAACCATAACATCCAGCTCAAATCCTGCTCGGGACCGGTGCTCTCTCTCTCTTCTCTCACACCGTTGTATTATTGTATACACTATATGTCAAGGACCCAAGGAGTGGGGACCCAAATGCAGACACTGGCAGTGGGAAGATGAAACGGATTGAGATTTCTTACAGCAAACACGGAGTCCAGCAATTAGCAAATGGTGACCTCGACATGAGGGTGAGGGTGAGGGTATGGGTAACACGGGGCACAGGAAGGATCACAACTCAAACTTGAGCCAAAACATAAGCAGGCAGCACAGAGAAATGGACCGACCCAGAACAAAGGGAACAACCAGACTAAATAGACACAAGGAAAAGATGTGAACAGAAACAGGTGAGTAACAAGACACAGGTGCAACACATGAGGCTGATGAGCAGGCAGACACAGACAGGAACATGAGGATGAGACAAACATACTACCAAAATAAAACAGGAAACACAGAACACAGAAAACCCTCCCAGATCATGACACTATATTATTGGATTATTATAATGAGTAGTTTAATCTGTTTATCAAAATCAGAAAAACTTTAATAGTCTTGCATTGGAGAAATATACATTGTTGCAGCAAAAGTGTACAGTGCAGAAAATAAATAACATGGTAAAAAGCACACGTAATAAAATAAAAACACATCCATGGTAATAAGTAGTGAAGTGCAAGAGAAATAGCAGCCAGTAATATCAATATTATACTATGAGAGTGTATATATATATATATATATATATATATATATATATATATTGCACATAGGTGTTGGTATTGCACAACAGTACAGTATCAGTTTGTGTGGTGGTCTACCAGGGTCCGTGGTGGTTGTACAGTCTGACCGCTGCAGAAAGGAAGGACCTGCGGTATCTCTCCGTGATACACCGCGGGTGAAGCAACCTGCCAAAACCATGGGCATTAATGTGCTTTTCTGGTTTCAGTCTTGCATTAAAAAGTATACTGATACTGTGTAAGTATCAGTATTGTTTTACTTGACATCCTCCCTTCCAAAATTTTCAAACTTGCCTCCCCCAGTTTCTAACAAGCATTCTGTTATAAATTCAAAATGTCCAATCTCAGATTTCTCTTAAGGCCAGTTCAGATAAAAGTTTTGTGATGAGACTAAACGGTTTTAGAACTTTGCAGGGAAAAGTTGCAGCCGTGTGAACTGGCCCATCTCACACACAAATCTTTGGTCTGAACTGGGCTTTAGAAATCAGTGGCCAGCCCCTTTAAGTTAAAGAAGGATCTCCAGTAAGGTGTACAGAAGTATGTAAAGTAAAATTATTTACAGTACTGACCAATGACGTCAACTCCATGAATCTGATTTGGTGAAAACACAGAGCGTGCTTATTAGTTTCATCTGACAGAATGCCTGCCTCTTTTATTATCACATATGATTAGTAGAAGCACAGATTCAACTTTCAAAGCAACTATTAGGGCAAAACAGTAATATTGATATGCACACTGTGTTCATCTATTAGAATTCAATAAATTAAGCTCAGTTGATCTTGTATTATCTGCAGGGAGGAAAAATTAACTAATTCATTTTTTATTGAGAGGATCTTCTTGAAAAGGTCAGTGTGCACTTGACAATCAAGCAACCGGTTTGAGGCTTTAGCCAGCAGACTCTGGATATTCAGTCGAAGATGGCTGCCTGTCAAACTGTAATGACTGTTGCTATGACAGCTGTGTGAGAATAATTAATGTCTTAGTGAATTACTCCTTTGGTAGACATTATAGCTGTCAAGTTATCAGTGATACTAGATCTTCCAGTGCATAAATAACTTTGTTTATATGCATGTAGAAAGGATCGACATTAAAGAACTGTTAATCTAATCTTCATCCTGAACAGGAAGATTAGATAATAGTCACTGGAAAAATCTACTAAACTCCCAAAGGCCATAATGTTGTGCAACGGGTGTGAACTCTTTCTAGATAAATGTATGGTTCAGTGAGAGTCAAGGCCAAGTTTCATGAACATTACAGCCCCTCATTCATTAGTAAAGAGCAGTGGACTGGTGCCGTCAACAGCAGTGAATAATTCATCCACCTATGCAGCACTCAGAACTTTTTAAAAGGCCAGCATCAGCAGTCCCATAGGACTTAAGATGCAGAAACAAGCCTCTGACTTCAATTAACACTGATCGATACAATGAAGTGGTGAAAATCAGCAGCCTGGTTCCTCTGATGCTGTTGTTGAGGCATTAAACATAGAGGAATAAAAAGTAAAGTGTGAATATCATGCAGGGAAACTGTTTGATTAAATTCCTGATGTGCTTTTATTTTATTGCAGGTATTCGCAGTTTTATCAATCTGACTTGACTTGCCTCATCCCAATTATTCCTCATATTTCTGCAGACAGGAAACTAACATAGAAACAATAAATTCTATGCTAAAGGGGAAAGTCTCTGAGCTCTTTGAGAGAATGTGGAGACTTACTTTAGTCAAAAAGGAGTACATTTGTTGGGGATTGATTTCACCTGTGAATACATTTGGTGCTCTAGTAAGTATTTACAGTGTAAATATTGTTAATCAGACCAAACTTCCATTTAGTTTCACTTAATTCTTTCAGCTTGGCATTGTGTTCACATTAGCCAATCTCTGTTATCTCTACAGAGTTATTCTATTTTGTCTTGCCTAACCCATTATTGACAAGTGACATGTCTATCCCACTAACGTATATTTTCAGTTGCCACATTCTGCCAACTTCAGTTATTATTTCTATAAGTTGACTTACAACAAACGTCAGCTGCGTCCATCTCATCCACACTTGTCAACATTTTTGTGGCTATTTTTCTGGTAACGTCCGAGACTCTCCAGGATCCAGCACAGCCTGCAAGGCAAGAATCACATGATCAATGGGGGTAGCATTGCAAGCAGTACAGTTTGTGAGATGATATGTTTGCATGTTTATTGCCGGATGACCACTACTGGCTATGCAAGCTGTTATATAGGTTTTTTCAGTTTCTTTCACAATCTTTTTTAAGAACATCTTTTAAGGACAATGGTGCCACAAGCTAGCAAGACTACCAAAAGTAGTCACCTTTAACTGTGTCTGTACTTACTTGTGAAGTGTACTAGAAAAAGAAGAATTTAAGAGCACTCAAAGATTACACCCTGTGCCACCCAGCCGTCCTCTGACAACAAGAGGTCATGTCATTATTGCCTCCCTATAGGATGGAAAACATCCAGACGAGCACCCTAATCAGAACATGGATCCCTGGCTCAATCATCCCTGTCAGGGGCAATAATTACTCTACCGTCATCTTAATTAAAACTTGGCCTGGTAATTAAGAGTCACTATTTACCTTGCAGGGGCAGCATTGATATGCACGTCATCACACACTATTCCTGGCTTTCATTGCCCTTCCTCTGCTTCAGGCTACTAGCCTGTCACTCTTCTCTTCTTTTATTGATGCTCTTTTCCTGTCAAAAAGGCACTGTGGGCTTGAGGGGAACCTCCACCAGCTCCCAATTATCCCATGTTTGCTGACTGTCCCAGAATGGACAGTGGTGGAAAGGCTTTGATGTGTGGAACACCTTCCCAGGAGGTAAGATAGTGGTGGAAGAGGAGTACAGAGGGAAGGAAAGGCAAATAGGGGTCAGGGATGGTGCAAATGGATGGAAGGACAATGTGTGTGTGTGTGTGTGTTTGGGGGGGGGGCTGCAGACAGGTTGAGTGGAGGGGGAGGTGATGTGTGGAGAAAATGAATTGATGTTGGCACCTGAAATGTGCTCATCATCTCCTCCGGTGCAGATCATTGAGGCCAGGGCAGAGGACTTGTTGAGAGAAACCAACATAGTTACTTGGTACAGTGTCAGTGGCACACTGAACAGAAACAGATTCTAGCTGCTCTATTATGCTTTACGAAGTCTGGAGGGAAAGCATTCCCACTTGGTTTCTCTTTGGTTTGTGTACAGTGTACACACAGACACGTTACAAACTCCTGCTTTGAAATGAATAATCATTCTCATGTGAAAACAAAAGCCGGCAATGCAGCCGAGCAGTGCTGCTATTCTTTACTGTGGCTGTAACATTTGTGTTAGAGGACACTTTATGCTGTAAACATTAGCGCTAGAAGCCTTCAGGGGACAACATTTATCTCCCAGACACATAAACCAAGCCTGTCTTGAGGTCATAGATTCTTAGAATCTTCTTGACCTGAAGTGTTTTAACTGACTAGTTTAAGACCAACCCTGTCTCCTAGATATTACGTTTATATACAAATAATAAAATGTTATCAGGGCTGGATTACATTTTCAAACATGATAAGGAAATGTTCCTAATTAACATATCTGGAAAGTCACAAAAATGCGTATTAGTAAAATGTTTACTGACAAAATAGTTCATTTGTTTTGCGCTGACGCAGCAGTATAATATCCATTCGTAATGATTACAGAATTATTAAAATTCTTTATGGTTATGTTTAGGCACTCACAGCTATGGGTTCAGATCATGATCCAGTTAAATACAGAAAAAGTCAGCAGTGACTTGAGACACGTTTTTAACATTTAACTGAAATAACTGTTGTTCCCGAACCTTAACCAAAGTTTGATGCCTAAACCTAACCACAGACTGGACCCGTAACTGTAGAACTTTCATTCATTCATTCAAACAAAATTTTGTCTCTGAACATAATCCAAAAAGCAAATACATTTACTACAACATAATTGGGAAATAAAATGTAATACTTTATAAAGTGCATTTCTAGGAGATGTACTAATGTCACATCTACAAGTGTAAAATTGTCCTAAAAGTCAATCTTACACATTTTGAATCAAACATTGGATCCTATCATTTTAGCATCATAACTCAGTCGAAGCTCAGCAGCTCTCTATGGGATCTGTTGAATCAAATGCTGCTTAAACTGCGACAGTCTGAATTTGAACTGCGCTCCCATCAATATATCTGGCAAATGTTTACTCTCTGACCAACAAAATGGATGAACTGCTGCTTCTCAACTGAGCAACATGGACTTTCAATCAGAATCAGATTCAAAATTGTAACCAAATAAGTTTTCACACACAGTAAGTAGAAAATATAAAGAAAGATAAAGCAAGTAATGCAAGTTAAAATAAAATAAAATGTGAATATGTACAGTGGCTGTTTAAGATCTGCTGCCCAGTGGTTAACAGCAACTGAAACTTTATTCTGGTTGGTGTTTGTTTTCTATCTCAGGGCTAGTGAGGTCTTAGTGAGGCGTTACCACATCTGACTTTCCAGATAACTTCACAAATACACACTCAGCTACCTTCTCATTGTTCTTGGGGACTTTAACAGAGCTGACCTCAGCCACGAACCGTCTGAATACAGACTGCACATTAAATGCCACACCAGGGATAAAAACACACTGTCCCACTGCTACACCATATTTGCTCTGTCCCCTGTGGTTGAGACTGTGAGGAAATGGATGAACAAGTCAAAGCTGGTATTACAGGCCTGCTTTGATACACTGATTGGAGTATTTTTGAGGCTGCACTGGGATATCTTATATCAGCTTTTGAGAGGATATGTGTGCTGACTAAAACTTTCTGCACATACAATAACAACAAACCCTGGTTTACAGCAAAACTGGCAGTTTTGTCAGGCTTTGAGGAACAGATTTTCTGCCAACTGTCAGTGTGGACATGCCTGCAAGACATCACCAGCAACAGGAAACCAACCCCCCACACTGTGGAGAACCATCAACTGGCCAACGACCTGAATGTGTTTTATCAATGGATGATGCAGTCAATATTCGACTGCCCTACATCCTGCAACACCTCGACTCTCCAGGGACATACACAAGGATGCTGTTGGTGGACTTCAGCTCAGCATTCAACACTATCTTTCTAGAAGTCCTCTGCTCCAAAGTCACCCAGCTCATTGTGCCAGCCTCCACCTGTCAGTGGATCACAAACTGACAGACAGGAGGAAGCAGGTGAGGGAAAATCACATCCAGCACCCAGACAATCAGCACTGGATCCCCCCAGGGATGTGTGCTATCTCCACTGCTCTTCTCCTTCTTCACTGACTACAGCACCTCCGAAGACCTGTGTGTAAAACTCTAACATTTGACATTAGCCAAATGCTTAAATGTATGTGTTGTACACATATTTTCAGTTAAATACCTAATTTTTACATTGCAGCAGCAGAGAAGCTGAAGGATCCCAACCTTTTAAGTGTCCATTTGCATACCCATCTTGGCAGATATAATGAATGTATGATGATGAAATGGGGACATTATGATTTTAGAGATCAGCATCTTAGAATTCAGGCCACCATGCAGTTGCTCAGCTTCATGACAAATTTACACTGCCAAGATATATACCATCTTATGATACTAAAATTGGGCCATTCCCAAGCAACTTGGTGAGAAAAGAGAAATATAAGCTGGACTCCAAAAGCCATAATGGCTTCATTGATGGATGTTATTATTACTCAATCAACAGCTGACCTTATTTTTCTGTTTTCTTTAAAATAAAAGTCAGAGAACTGGAAACCTTCAATGATTGAACTAAACCTTTGTTTTAGTTCTGTTGACCACACATTATGTATTAGCTGAGTTTCCAGAGTTTCAGCTGTATAGGAATTAAAATACTTTCATTCACTCATTAATCTTGTTAGTTAATACATTATTAATAAATGGATAATAATGTATGCTGCTTGTGGATCACTTGTCAGTGACAGTTATATCCTTCTGTTCTAAGGGTACCTTTTACTTTTTTTACCTCAGCTAATCACACTCATAATTATTAACCCTGAAAACACTGATTGGGTAAAATGTTTTTTTACAGTATGAGATACTGTCAGACATTAAAATGTGCTAATTCTCCCTAGGAAATCTTCTCTTCAATCACATCATGCATTGTACCATCAAAAACATGTACCAATTTAGCATGAATTGTTAATTAGAGGGCACAAATTATTAAATCAAGAGCAAACATTTGTTTTAGTTTTTTGTCCATGACATTGTTCAGTATCACCTTCATTTATTTTTTTCCTCACTGCTATTTTGTCTAAGTGGATATTGTATTATATCTACACATGGCAACTAAATCAGTTTTAGTTAAGGTTATGCAATTGCTATTTCATATTAATTGTATATGATGTAATTTTTAGGAGCCTGGGTTACCTCGAGCAGTATTGAGAAAGTATCCATGAAAATGTCATCCACAACTCATTGAAAATTGTAATAAGATGTGATTATGACCTAAACATCATACCAGTCTTATCAGTGGTATCTTATTTTAGATTCGTCTGAAATCTGACATATTTCCTCCACCAGTCTTTTTCGCTCTGTGTTACTCTCTGCTCACCTAGTTCTATATTGATCTCAGCCTGTTTAGCAGGGGTCGAGGCATTCTCACCATTATCCATAAAGGGACAAGATGATTTACATTATCTTCAGTAAAAGTATCTCTACTTATTAAAATCTCCAGTGTGCTTTGCATTTCAGATCCTGTTCTTTATGTGCTTTTGAAAAGTTGTAAAACACCTTCTTGATACATATTGATGTTTTAAGTCAATTTTGCAGCCCAATATACTCACAATATGGCCACGTTGAATCATTTGATGTGCATCAACTGATGTCTGTACCACACAATGGAAAAACTGTACAAATAAAAGAAAAGAGAGTATTTGGATGTGCTTTGATGAGTACCATACACCTCTGTTGTGTGTTGCCCACAGCCCACCATCAGGAAGGAAGAAATGGAATGCTTTCACTCAGAAAAAAACACAATATTTACATTTACTTATAAGTATAAATTGGAGAGAAAAGGTTTTATGCAGCGCATGGAAGTTTAAGCTCGGATGTTATTGCAAGGCCTTGTTTGAAGATTATTTGCTCAAATTCTTGTTTGTTTTTCTTCATTGAAAACCAATTTTACTATAAATGCCAAATTAACTAAACAAGTCAATGACTAACCTAGCTCTAGAAATGAATAGTTCCAGACATGCTCAGAATCGTCACAAATTTGAACATTTCTATTTCCATGGCAACTGAGCAAATTTGCTATTGAAGATGGTGTGCCACAGCCAGAACAATTAAGTGGACCTTGATGTGAGATTGTTTTGTCAGCTGATGTTTCCAAAATCAAGAATGAACGATCAAATGTTTCTCAAAGTGTTCCAATAAATAACCGGGGTTTTGGTATCAAGATCATAATGAGTAATCATACATTTAAAGCACATACAAGGTGGGATCTTGAGCTTACATAGTTAGGTCTTTGAAACTTGGAGGTTGAAGTTGAACTTGATTTATTTTTAAAGTCAACCAAAAATAATACTCCCATTCCGTAAAAGATATATCTGACAGCAGTAAGTATTGTATGTCATTCCTATGTTTCTGGGAAAAGTGCTGTGTGCTGGAGGATGCTGAGCCAGAGTCAGCAGGATGTGTACCTACACTGTTCCTCAGTATGTGGAAACTGAGAGCTGGGGCTCTCTGACTTGCCACTCACATCATGTTATTGAAGCCCCTATGGCACCTAACACCTCCCCTCCTCCCTGCTGCATCCAGAAGCACCTGTAGTAATGAAGGGTGAATGAGTTACCTGGCTTGGGGTTACATTCACCCTCCTCTATAATGAGACCCTCTCTGTTGCAGCTCAACACCTCGACCAGATGAGGGTAGAGAATGATGCGCAACTCTGACCAAAGGGCAGAAAAACAGCACGTTTTTGAGGGAGGTTATGTTATGTTGGAATGTGCAGTCCTCTTGGTGGAAGCTGGACAAAACCACCACAGTACTTTCAGTTATTGTCCTGAAACTCATCGTCCTCTGGAGAGGCTCTTTTCTGTTCAGCTTAAAAGTGAACAAATCTCACAGGAGTAAAAGAACAGTGACCTTTGAGGGACTGTGGTGATCATAAAATAATGGCAGGTGTCTGGGTGTTAACACGTACACCAGTCACCCTAATCTTACCTCCTTTTCCTCGTTGTCTGTATCCTCTTCAGCTAAACACAAAGACATGAAATGGCTTACAGAACTAAAGGAAATTGGTCCCTTGGAGGCTCCCATGGCCTCGTTACTGAGCCTATCAAAGGAAAACTCACACAAACACTTGCTCCATCACAGGCCGTGAACAAACCACAACATTTATTCTGTGCTTCAAGAGCTATTGCCAGATTTGTTTGTTCCCATTATTGGACACCTAATATCTTCTTCTGTCATCGAGTCTGGTAGCCTAATGTCTTCTCCAGCCACTTAGTGCCCAGAGTGCTGCCAAGGTGATGACTGAATACCACCCAACTCACAAAGCCAGAACAATCAATAGACTAGCCTGGGTCTAAGAAATACCAGAAGTATCCGTTCCCATCAGCCTAAACTATATTCATTAAATCAGCCATGATATCAACTGGACAGACTACACACTGTCCTGCAAACAGTTCCTCAGGATCAAGTTTTTATTGTTTTGGGTATTGGCGCATCATCTATAAACTTGCTGTGTTTTTTTTTTACAGCGTGACGAGTGTGGTTCTTAGCAAAAATAGACAGTGAAAAGGATCTGTTGATACATGACATGGCTTGACATCAAACCAGCAACATTACACCTTTCACTACAGATTTAGTGTGTATTTCTGTAGAATATGTAAGATTTGAAAATTTTATTCAATTCAATAAAATTTTATTTATATAGCGCCATATCATTACAAAGTTATATCAGGGCTCTATGGAGCAGGTTCAGACCAACTACCACACATACAAAGTCCCAACGTTCCCACCATAAGCAGCAGTAGGCGACAATGGCAAGGAAAACTCCCTTTTAACAGGTAGAAACCTCGAGCAGAACCAGGCTCTAGGTGGGCGTCATCTGCCTCGACCGGTTGGGTTGAAAAGGGGGGGGGGGGCAGGAGAGAGAGAGCAGGAGGAAGGAGAACATACAGTAGTACAGTACAATATGTATTGATGCCATAATTAATACAAATGTTAATAGCAGTTTAAAGCACTACTAAAACTGAGAAAAATAAAACCACCAACAATTAAAATTGAGCACATGCTTCTTAACCATTTTCTGTTTCAACTAAATATAAATGAAATTTATGATGACATTTAATGAAACATTCTACTATTGATGGTCATTATCAAAGGTAAACTCATTGTAGAACGATAGGGCTGGCAGTAGAAACGCTGTCTGTGTCGACACCTCACGTTGAGGTAGTCGTCACTCACAGGTACAGGTGAGCTGAAAAGAGTACAAGGCGACATCATACAGACTGAGAAGGTCTGTGATGGACGCTAATAGAACGCACAGGGACAAAGTGGAGTCGCAGATGGAGTGAGGTTAACCACAACATGACGACGGCTCTGGTGCGTGTCAACATCAGTAAAAATACAGGCTGCACTGAAGTCCTGTGCTAATCGGCTAGCTCCAGTGTTGAACACAATACTCAACCTCTCCCTGGCCATGCCACTAGTTCCCACCAGCTTCAAGAGATCCACTTTTGTCCCTGTGCCTAAGAATGCTTCTCCAGCCTACAAGAATGACTACCACCCAGTAACCCTCCCCTCAGTGGTTATGAAAGGCTGATCAAGAACATCTACTCTTTCCTCCCTTGTACTATAAACCTGCCGCAGTTTGCACCAGACGAACAGACCCACAGATGATGTGGTCTCCCAGGGTCTGCACACCACACTCTCTCATCTTGACAGAAAGAAGGAGGCTATGTGAGACTGCTGTTCATCAATTGCAGTTCAGCTTTCAATACACTAGTCCCCACCACACTTGCTGGTAAGCTGATTCAACTGGGACTGAACACCCCCCTGTGTGCCTGGATCTTGGACTTCCTGACCCCAGGCACACCTCCAACTCCCTCACCCTGAGCATGATCCCCACAGGGTTGCATCCTCAGTCTCCTACTGTACTTGCTGTACATACATGACTGTGTGGCCAGGTTCAGCTCCAATTCCGTCATTAAGTTTACTGATAACACAGTGATGTCTCTGACAACAATGGGAATGCCTATCTGGAGGAAGTGGCTGACATGTCGCTGTGGTGCCAGGATAACAGCCTACTTGTGAATGTCACCAAAACCAAGGAGCTGATTGTGTAGTTTTACATCAACAATGGACATATACGTCCCTGAGGATTAATGGGACTACTGTGGAAAGGGTGAGCAGCTTCAAATACCTGGGAGTTCACATCACAGAGGATCTGACATTGACAGTACAAACAGACAGTGTGGTGAGAAAGGCAAGGCAGCGCATTTACCACCTCAGCCAGCTGAGGAAATTAAGTGTTCCTTTGAGGACTCTTCAGTCCTTCTACTCAGAGCTGTCAAGAGCACCCTGACAGGAAACATCACTGCCTGGTTTGGAAAGAGCCCTGTTCAGGACAGAAGGGTTTTACAGTGAGTAGTGTTAATGCACTGCTGGAACTACACACCCCTTCCTAAATTACTTAAATACCAAGATGTGCAAAACCAGAGCCTGAAGCATCATGAAGGGTCTTCAGGACTTTTCCAGCTGCTGGCAAGCTGTCAGGCAAGTGCCTCCAAGTCACACGCCAGAAAAGAAAGACTGAGACAGAGTTTCTTTCCTAACCAATGATCTCACCAGGGCCTGCCCATTTCCATATACGCATTATGTTATGCCCACACATATAAGTACACATAGACACAAAGCATTTTAAATAACATTATTTGTAAATATTGTAATTTATTTGGTATTGTTGTGGTTGCTTTTTGTTCTGTGTTCTGCACTATCTCAGTGGACATTGCCATTTTTATTTCACTGTACATCCTACATGTGCATGTAGAAAGTTCTTGAATCTTAAATTTTCTCCCACAGTTGGTGTAGTTTCTGCCCAAACACTTGTCATTCATCTTGATGAGCTGTCTGATTTGAAACAGCAGCTGGTTGGTGGTTGAGCTAACTGAAACTGGTAGAGTTCCACAAATGTTAAAGAAAGCAGACAGAAACTGCAACCAGTTAGCCATGAACAGCAACAGATGTCTTGTCTGCTGCATAATAATCTTCATTGTTTTTTCACACCTGTCACTTTTTCTCTTACAGACAAACCCATTGTAGAACATTATTCCACATTTACCCCTAGACAGAGCAGTTCTGGCAATACTCTAATGTGAGCAAGCCAATACAGACCTTCTCATCACCTCTTCAGGGTTGTGTGCGTTGACTAAGACAGAATCTGTAAATTTAGAGATTATTTTTGCTAAATGATGTGTATGGAACATGAGCATACAATATCTTTGGATAGTCGAGAATTGTATTATGAAGCAAGAGTGGAAAAGTTTTTGTAATATATTGTAATTTAATATGTATAAAATATATAATATAATATATAATATACTGTACCCGACATGAATCCAAGATGACCACGGTGTTTAAAGAGGAAGCAAAGTTTTTACTGCCACCTTTGAAACCTACAGGGATGTTTCATACTGATGGAAGTGATTTGATTGCAAGTTAGTCTATGTAGTACTACAGCCTGCTTCTCCCTGCTCCCCTTAAACCAGATCCATAACCTCTTCACCTCTGCCACTCTCCTCATACATTGAGAGTGACCCACATGATTTTGCTCTGTGTGAAAGAGAACAGTATCTGCCTATGCCATAAAACCAAGTATCCTCCAAATCTGCACAAACTCTGCCTTAGTATCAGAAAATCTATTTCAGAATTTTCAAAATAGCATAACTTTGTGCATGTAAGTAAGTTTGGAATTAAAATTATATCTGTGGCATATATTACAGAAGTAATACTTAATGTCAGGATAAGTTCCATTTCCACTGTGCTAGACATGTCATGTTTGACATGTTATTTAATAGCATAATTAGTGACGTTTTTGGAAAAACTACTCTCAAATCTATATCTAACCCTAACCACTTTCTGGCAGAAGGCTTTCTAACATTGAGCATAGTGTTAGTTCAGACAGGCCACATAAGTTGAGCTCAGCTAATATCAGGTGATAGCAGCTGATCTTTATGCCACATGTCCCACATGTGAATGACCAGGCTATGAGTATACATGCTTCAGCTTACCCTGCTGCTTACCATGTCGATCCCTGTCCACGATGAGGATCCATGGCAATTGGATTCACAGCATCAGAGATCCCGGCAGGCTTATATTAGTGGCAGGTATTTATTTCTAATATTGCCATGTAAGCACATGGAAGTGCAGGGAGGTGTGCTCTCCCTGTCTTAGGCTTTCCATGTATGCATGTGGAAGGGCAGGGAGCTCCCAGAACCAGCACCGGGAGAGGGAGTTTACATGCACAAAGATGAAAATGGTGATTAGAGAGGGAGACAGTGGGCATTGTTGCTTAGGCCCCAGGTGTAGTGTGAAGGGTGTTGATCCAGTCAATAAATGATTCCCCAAATTGTTCAAATGTTTAAACAGAAATATACAGTTTTCCTAATCAAAAACCTTTTCTGCATCCAATGTAGCTGCAATGATCCCTGCCTGTTGTAGTGTAATGATGGATGTACTGTTTTTTCTATCTTGGGAGCTAGTGTATAACGAATGATTATATCCAAGTTGATAAGAGAAATTGGACTTTAATTTGATGGCCAGGTTGGGTAAGTATTTCATTTTGTTTAAAGGTGTGGTAAAGCAATACTTAGATGATGTTTTCTTGATTTGGGTTCTTCTCTGATGAATATAGGCTAGCATTTTTTCATTTATCAGATTTTTTGTTATGGTTGAAATGTTCTTGTCTAAGTCAGTGTATCAGAGTTTTACCATATGATGCTATATAAATAAAACTGAATTGAAATGAATTTTCTTATAAATTCAAACTGAAACTGGGTTTCCTCTGTTGGGTTACTTACATTAATATTTTTAAGCTTTGTTCTTCCAGTTCTGCTTTTTATTTCAATTTCTTTTTTTAATTATAAACAGAGAATTAAATTATTTTTCCTCCTAATACTGCCTTTCCAGTTTCCAATAAAACAGTTGGTGATGACTTTGGGGAGTCATTTATTTCTAGGAAGGATGCCCACTCTTTTTTAATATCAAACTCAGGATCTTTGAGGAGAGATGTGTTAAAGCCCCATCTGATGATGGGTTTATGCAGACAAGTTCTATTCCACGTAAGTGTTATGGGGGCACGGTCACTAATAATGATGGGCATGTGTGTGCATGGCTAAAGGGGTGGGAGGGAGAGAGGTAGCAGGGAAGAGTGTGTGTGTGTGCATGTGTGTCTATGCAGCTGAGGAAGAGGGGTATGGGGTCTAGAAGTAGAAAGGTTACGTCCTTACAACTGTCCATCTATTTTTAATCTGTCCGCTGAAATGACTGCTTTTTTTCCCTGGTAATATTTTTTGTGGTTTTTACTTGTTGAACTGATTTTTTTTGTTAATAGTCACTATGGTCAGGCATGGTCAGTTGTTTGTGTTCTTCACTCCTACAGTGGAATGTGATGATGTTACTGTCCCTGCAAGTAGTTTTACCTGTTTCTTCCAAGTACAGTGCCTACAATTTCCTGTGCATTACTTCAAAGAGTGTTATTCTGGTGTCAAATCCAGTAAGTTTATTTTCAATAGAAATGAGTATGTCTCTTGCCTCTGTGCAGCATTGCGGCTTCGGAGATGTGGCCGGGCTTGAGAGTGAATCTGGCTAGAGTCTTCTGGGGTTTGGAGTTGGCTTTGCCTTTCTTGTGTTTTCTGTTTAGTTTTTGTTCATTATGCAAAGCCTGTTGAAAAACTCTGTGTATTGCATTGTTCTAGGTGGTCCTTGTCGCTTGATGCTATAGTCGGTTAGTGAAAAAAACGAAAATAATAAGAAAATAAATGTTTTATGTCTGAGGAGAGATATGTTGTTTGGATCAGCAGTCTAGCAGCTAAAATTAGCCATCTTAAATCTCCCAAGAGTTGTGTTCAAAGCAGCATCACACACCTCACCTCAATCAAATCTGAAACAAAGTTTGCATCATCCCTCTAATAGACATACTTACACTGAACCATGAAAAAAGATAAGGCAAGGCTCTGTCTCCTTGGTGGCAACAGGCCCCACCCCCAGTGCATGCCAAAGTTAGTCACAGAGTTCCACAAGGTTCTGAGCTTGGACCAATTCTTTTCACCCTATATTTTACTTTGAGCAATACTATTAGGAAGCACTCCATACATTTTCTTTGATGATACCCAATTATATTTATCGATCAAGCCAGACAAAATCAATGGATGAATGGATGACCTGCAATTCTCTGATGTTAAACTCAGACAAAACGGAAGTTATTGTACTTGGCCCCAAACACCTCCGAAACAGATTATCTAAAGATACCGTTTCTCTAGATGGCATTGCCCTTGCCTCCAGCAACACTGTAAGGAATCTTAGAGTTAAACTTCAAGGACTGCCTTTTTTCACCTATGTTACATTGCAAAACTCAGGCACATCCTGTCTCAAAAAGATGCAGAAAAACTAGACCATGCATTTGTTACATCTAGGCTGGATTATTGCAACTCTATATTATCAGGCTGCACCAATAAGTCCCTTAAGACTCTCCAGCTGATCCAGAACGCGGCAGAATGTTTACTGACAAGAACCAGGAAGGGGGATCATATTTCTCCAGTATTAGCTTCTCTACACTGGCTACCGCGCTTAATGGTCAGGCACCATCATACCTCAAAGAGCCCATAGTACCTTATTACCCTACTAGAGCATTGTACTCTCAGAATGCAGGGTTCCTTATAGTTCCTAGAGTCTCTAAAAGTAGAATGGGATCCAGAGCTGTCAGCTGTCAAGCTCCTCTTATGTGGAACCAGCTTCCAGTTTGTTTACGGGAGGCAGACACATTACATTTAGCAGATGCTTTTATCCAAAGCGACTTCCAAATAAGAGCTTTACATAAAGTGCATAGAACCATGATCGAAAACAAGAAGATGTTTCATCAAACTTGTAAGGGCTATAGGTAAATACATCACTGCCAATGGCAGAATCGAAAAAAAGCATTAAATCTAAGAACAAATTATCTTTGTACGTTATCGAATACAATACATTCAAACTAAAATGCAATTCCACTATAATATTGTACAATATGCTATACTTTATAGAAACAATGTGTCATTTAAGTGCTGTTGTATTCCCGGAACAAATTAGTCTTTAGTCTTCTCTTGAAAGCGGCCAGACAGGTTGTTTCTCTGCTGGATGTGGGGAGATGGTTCCACCACTGGGGGGCCAGACAGGAGAAAAGTCTTGAATGTGAGCGCGCGTCCCTGAGAGATCGAATCGCCAGGCGGTTCTCTGAGGCAGACCGTAGTTGGCGGACGAGGGTGTAAGGCTGGAGGATGGTCTGGATGTAGGTTGGTGCAGTCCTGTTCACCGCTTGGAAGGCCAGTACCAGGGTCTTGAATCTGATATGAGCAGCGATGGGTAGCCAGTGAAGGGAGATG
>JAVQJD010039051.1:0-18048 GCA_036023655.1 Nannoperca australis | reverse complement strand
CCCCCCCCCCCCCCCCCCCCCCCCCCCCCCCCCCCCCCCCCCCCCCCCCCCCCCCGCGGTGTCCTTACAGGAGTCACAGATGAGGTGTTTGATATCTAGTGACGTTTGTCAGGAGGGAGGTGGGAAATGGCCGTGAAGCCATCTAGAGGGAATACAGGAGAGAGTCAGTGTTTTTATCTGGATTTAGTTTTATCAGGTTCTTCTCACCGAGATGACAACCAGTTGACTTCCCAGTGCTTCAAGCTTTCTTCCCTTTGAAAACAGATAGGCAATAGATAGAGTCCATGAGGAGACCTGTGACTGCTTACTTTAAAAACGAAAATGTGTTTAGAACTGATGAACTATGACTTGTACCATTTTAGGGACATCATCGTAAACACAAAAAGCAGACCAAAATAATGAGCCTCCCAGTGAAGCAGATTTGACATGCAAGCATTTGTGATGGAAAAACAGCTGGTCGTACAGATTTTGGGCTATTTGAGACTGTAGATCTGACAGTGGATTTTGTAGACACGCAATGCACAGCATGTTTTAATACTGCTTTTGCTAGTAAAACTGAAAGACTGGGACAAGAAACACCCTCAATGTAATCCCCTTTTATAAGTCGTAGACTTTTGTGAAATAGAAGCAAACAATAAATCCGATATATCAAAATACAAAGTCATGAAAGAGAAAGCACGCCACCGTACAGTACGGCCCTCTGGCTTCAGAGGTCACAGTCTTTGCATTGAGATGTCTCATGCTACACGTGTGAATACTCTGTACATATTCAGAGTAAAGACCTTTTGTATGTGACCTAAAACTGTTGGTACTGAGATTGCAAATTGCAATCACAAATACACGAATCACAAATGAAGGTTGTCATAATCTTGAATAAATGAAGGGAAAAACACAACAAATATATATAAAACATTGTATATTATGTAGCAGAGTGTCTGCTCTGCCATAACAACAGTGTCGACTGGTGGAACTGCTGAGGTGGAAATTAACTTACAGGTCACTGGCAGTGGAGGAGTTTCTGGAAGGGCCTTTGGGTGAAAGGTCAAAGTCAGAGTCGGAGCGATAGAGGAAGGATTCTCGCCGCTGGCTGTGAGGAAAGTTGGCCTGTAAGACCAGACCAGAGCCAGGACTGGCCTGTGGGTCCAGGGGGCTGCGCCCCACTGACAATCCATTCTCCACGTCAAAACTGTGTAGAGAGAGAGGGAGAGAGAGTGAATCGATTCATGTTAGATGACTCAAGACCCATTTCATGGATAAAAAAAACAAACATGCAAATTTATTCTACAGCATGGAAAGGAAATCAAGAAGCATCCATCCATCCAAGACACAGATCTATTGGTTGAGAGGTTGCCATTGTAACACCATCAAGAAATCATTTTCCTATCAAAATATTAATCCTCCACTCCTACCTGTAGTTTGAGCATATCTTCCCCACAGAATGTCTGCAGAGAGAATACGTGCATCAGGAAGCATGTTGTATGAATCTGTTTCTGGATGTATAGGTAACAGTTCAACACCTTGTGATTGTTTAAAGCATCAGGTAGGAACAACTGAAAAACTGCTGTTATATAGTGACTGACTGGTCATTACAACTGGAGCTGCCGCTGTGGTGTCCTCTTGAGCTAATTAGTTTCGGTAAGTGCAGCAGGCAATATGAATGTGACAGTGAGACAAATGAATGGATCAATGAGGGCTGATCCATAGACCACAGATTTCTTTGGTGATGAAAATGTTACGCTTGTGGCCATAGACTGTTGAAAAGGTAGACAATGTAGAAATCCCAGTATCTGCTCCAGCAACAATGAAAGGGAGAAAAGGAAAATACAACACACAATAGTCCAGATTTAAAAATATCACAAGCTTTAATCACTGGGTAACAACATTCAGCCGTTTTTATCTCTTCAACAGGAAATTGTGTAATTTAGAAGTAAGCGTAACCATTATAAACAGACCAAAGTTAGAGCTACAAATTCACAAATTCAGAAGGGTGATGAAGAGCGTGAAAATATGTGGGAATGCAGTTCTGACATATCCCACAGTAGACTAAAATCAGCACTACATTTAGCATGTAGCATGTGATAAGAAAAAAACTAGAAAAATTTGACAGAAAACACAATGAGGGGGTGTTAAAGCCACATACTGTAAATCGCTGCATGTCGATGATTGACTGATTTCAGGTCAGTCATTAGAATAACTGACCCACAAAGCTGATGAGATACAAAGATTAGATGACGGCAAAAATCTCTCTATCTGCTGCCTTTGAAGCAAATCAGGAAAAACTCCTACAAATCCCACCACTTCCAGCCAGCTGTCTGTGTGTGCTTGAAAACAAAACAGTTATAACATGGACTACATGATGGGCACTTTATTAAAGGTGTGAAGCCTGTGTGGCTAATGTCATGGAGGTGATGCACAAGTGTGTGTGGAAACATCCAGAGGAGATCTGCATGTGTGTGTGTGTGATGAATGGCTGCGAGTGAACAGCAGGTATAACATTAGCATGAGGGCACTGACGTGGGGTCATGTGAGTGTGAGTCTAAAAATAGTCCGGCATTCAGGTGAAGAGGAGTTTCTCCTGATCAAACATGATCCGACTACAGATAGAAAAACACCAAATAAAGGCCTTTCTTCACAGTCTGGGCACGTTTCTGCCTTGATCCACATCTCTATTTTCCCACAGCCCCTCTGCTGACATGTAAACCCGGAGAGACTCTGTCAGCCTGCAGCTCCGTTTGGCAACAAGTCTCCTTTTCTAAACAGTCTGAGGAACTCAAGAGTAGAAATCCACGCTTTAGCAAAACAACCATTAGCAGAACGTGGAGGATTTTGGACGGGCAGACGCTAAGACTCACATTCAGTCTTTCTCAAATAAACACAGCAGGGGAAACGGTAAAATGTAAAAAGCCTCTGAAACTTAAGGCAAACAGAAACTGGAGTTATGGGTGCAGGAGTGTTAGCTGGAGATGTCTGTTGATGATAAGTATGGGAAATAATTAAACACAATACCAAAACATCATAACAGTCCCATGTAGATCACAAATTCCTGGACAGAGTACTGAATAACACAGCTCTAAATACACTTAGCAGTGTAAAGTCTATACATCACAAGCTACTGCGAGCAAAGCTACAATTAATAACATTAATGAGTGCTTAGTCACATGAAGTGTCCCAGTATGCGATGCCAATGAGCCAGTATGCACACTAAACTGGCAAAGCTAAATGCAATATCGCCCTCTTTAATGTTATTAATTACACCTGTGCGTTTCCTACTTTGACAGGTACCACATTTTCCTGGACTTTGGAAAACCAAAGTCCTGAGGATTCATGATAGGGGGTCCATTAATGTCTGTATCAGATTTCATGGCAATCCACCCAATAGTTGTGTACCAACAGACTCAATGCCATCCCTAGAGCCATGCCGCTAGCATGGCTAAATATAGTTAATTGTAGCTTTAATAGCATTAATGCTCAAATTTGATTGCTGTAATAGTAGGCAGGCACCGACTGAGCATGCAAACATCCCATTCATTCCTCTTTCTGCTCCTTCCTCCAGTGTACCCGCCCACCCCTCCCTACCCCCACCCTGCCACCCTCCTAGGATGCTGCATGAGGACAAGATGTTGGTGTGTTACTGGCTGTTATGTAACAGCAGCCGAACAGAAAGCCCCCATCCCTCTATTCATGTGACAGATTCAGACGCACTGACTGAACTATACATAGCCGAGGAGAGGAGTCAGAGGGAGGGAGGGAGGAAGGGAAGACGGAGGGGTAAAGGGTGAAATAAGGCAAAGAGGCAAAAAAATGTCAAAGAGGAAGAAAGTACAGCCTGTTTTGAGACACATACATGAGGGCTTTTTGGTCTAAACTGTATGTACACGGTGTGACTGGGCCAGCATGGCTTGAGCTGGTAGGGTGCATCCCTCCAAATGTACAAATGTGTATTTGAGTCTGTGTGTCACATGTATGAGGATTCCTCATCACTTAACATGCTACAGCAGTGCCACCGTACACATCTACAATATGTATAGTTTGGATGTGTAAGCACACACATCCACTTACTACACATACACATAGCTTAGCTTAGAGCTTCACCCACTCCTCACTCTTTAATCTTCCTGTTTTCTCCCTCTATCTTCTGCCCTCCCTAATGATGCTGCACCCCTGGCTGTTGTGCTGCGTGCTCTGACCATAAATCTATTTTTGTTTCTGCATCACGCTTCTGCCTCTATGCAGATAAATTTAGCTTCCCCCTGCACTGGGAATAGACCGAGAGAGGCAGCGATGCAGCTAAAAATAGAGTTTCAGGTATAATACAGAGCCCTCCCCTCCCCTCTCTTCTGCCTCTCACATCGCAGAGCAGCAGATTCTTCCCTCTGTTCATGAATATTTATGGAGGAGTTTCTATTTGAAGCCGATGCTGAGCTAAAATTAGATCACAGATCGAAAAATCACCCACGTCTTTCCCTCGGCTGCTATTTCACTTCCAGCTTTCTCCTCTTTCTCAGGGGAGTGAACATCGAGTTCTGACTTACTCATGACACTGGACTATTTACCTTTTATTTCAAACACAAACACCCGCACAATAGTATTGTATTTTTGCACGCATTACTTGTCAATATGTATACCTCACATGATTCCCATTAAATTTATGAATTTAGAAAACAGACTTCAGTACACACAGTAGCATGAACACCAAGAGTAGTTGTTGCCAAGGTAACAACAAATGGAGATCCTAATAAATAATAAACTAACACAATGATTCAAAAACGCATTTAATCTATCTGAAGACTCATTTTGTCACTTTCAGAAGACTATGTTGGAGAGGTGTTGATTTAATTTTGATGTAATTTTTGTGGCATATTTGTGCCATATATCCTGTTGGCCCTGTTACTGTATAAACCCACTGCAACTCGATTTAACATGCAAATAAAAACAGCAGCTAAATTAAAATGGTTTCTATGTGGACCGATGGACTTTTTCCTAGTGCTGCAGTTCATATTCTATTGTACTATTCATACTGAAAAAACAAAGCAGGTGAGACCAGAAAACATCCACTGTGCAAACGGCCTTTAAGCATACACTTTACAAAATGTACACTAAATATGTCAACTGAGGCATTTTGTGTTTTCAAGAGGTCAAAGGTCAGCGTTCACACTAAGCGTGCACACTGTCCAGACAGGAAGCTCCCACAGAAGCACCGCGGCTGTTTGGACGGCTGGTCTTCAAATACAACTCCATTGTCTTCATGTCTTTCACATGCCAGCCAGTCGCACCCACCCACCCATCGTTTCTCTCCTTTGCCGACACCCTCGTCCTCCTCTCCCTCTCTCAGTTTCAGCCACAAGTTATAAAAAAAGAAAACAGAACAGAACTTTTTAAATAATCTTGTTGAGTGGGAGGATGTTGTTTAATAATACATCAGATAAACTTGTTGGTGAGTGAAGGCTGTGTGTGTGTGTGTGTGTGTGTGTGTGTGTGTGTGTGTGTGTGTGTGTGTGTGTAGTCGGTGCTGTCTGGAGAACTGAGTCCCTCTGAGGTCTGAGTCCCTCTACTGGGCTTTGGTGAGATTGCAAGAGCTGGCCAATCTGGATATGGATACACTGTAGACTATGGAAATACACTGTAGAGGTGAAACAGTCATTCACTAATTCACTAATTGACAAAGAATTCATCAGCGATTTAATTATATTAAGTATTTGGCTGATTAACCGATAATGAAAATAATAATTGAAAGAGAAATGTATATGGAGCCAGAGTGTTCAACACAAAAACCTGAACAACTATAGTTTTTAAGTTACAATTTGCTTGTTTATTGTACAAAAACACAATATTATCACACTGCCTATATACAATTAGACTGACTGTGAATAGATGATAATGTTGAATTATTAAATTCATTAAAAGATGTTTCTAGATGCAAACAAGGTGAAGAAATCTAACATAAAAAAGAACAAGCAAGCTAAAAAACACATGCCACATCTTTGGGTTTGGATACAGTTACACAGATCTATCCGAATTTGGCATCTGCATTTGCACAGAGGGCTTCATTCAAACTTGGCACAAAGGTGCCTGCACACACACACACACACACACACACACACACCTGATTACTTTCTGTAGTCTCCAGACTAGAGCCAACATTCCTGGGCATCATAAAGCCTTTTCCAAAAAAAGTGTAAAGAGAGAGGTGTGTTACAGCGTTTGTTATTTAAGAGGCTGGCTAGTAAGAGGTGTGATTGATGGTAACCTGTCAGTGGCCCTGATACTCGACACCCCGCCTGCGTCACCGCTTGTCACAGCAACGTCAATCCCCTCTGGGGAGCATTAAAATACAGGAGCTACAGGGCAGGGCGAGAGAGAGAGAGAGAGAGAGAGAGAGAGAGAGAGAGAGAGAGAGAGAGAGAGAAGAGCAGTACTCAGGGGATCAACGTGTGACGTCTGTTTACCCATGCATCGAGCAGCTTTTACATAAACTCACAATTAAAAAGCCTCATTTAGCCTCTTACCGCTGCAGATAATGCACACACTGGCATATCAATGAAGGGGAAGTTATCTTTAAACACCGGCCGGATTCTAATAACAGCCACTTACAAAAAGACAGAGGCAGGCAAAGCTTTCCCGTGATTCTTAAAATAATTACTTCCCAGGAATGTGTCACGCTTTTCCTGGATTTCTCGCCACGACTGAAGTTTGATTTTGAAACACAAAGCTGTGGATAATTAAGTCTAAAATGGCCCGTCACACTCTGACATCCTTTAATATAGCCTACGTTGGGTATTGTGACGATATTCTTTAGTAGTACACTCAACATCCTGCTGACTCTAATGTTTACAGCTAACGTCAAGCTTCCAAATGGTATTAAATACCCGTTTGATAACCTCATTATTGAGATTCCAGCACCATCTTTAGAGCACTGACCTGAGGCTAACGCTGCGTGCACGGGCAGGAAAAGGAACACGTGTCGCATGCGGCCATATTGGCGTGTTGTGCGGTGGTGTGAGGCACGGGAGCATCGTTCCTGCATGTTCAGTTGTAACGTTGGGACTATTTTTGGACGCTCCGATTCATTTTTTTTGAACGCTGCTCTCCGTTCTTGATTTGAGGATGGTGGCCTACATCGCCTGCATTTGTTTTTTACAGGGTTTGCGCTCTGCTTTGTTCGTACTTCTTCTGAAAACATTTTGCTGTTGCAATTTGCCTTTTTAGCATGAAAAGCTGGTCCTCTCGTATTTCTGCAGTATGGTAGAAGTATTGTAATGTCAGAGAGGTTTGATATTATGATAGTCACACACATGTTAAGACTCCTGGGTCCCTGCAGGTGTTGTTCCAGGCACAGGCAGATGGATTATAAATGAAATACTGTGATCGCAATGAATCCCAATGTACGGTAGGTTTGTGCACGACTGGACTTCACATAACGTACGTACATGTGTGTTTTTGTGCGAGTGAGAAAAGGGGGAAGACAAACGTAAGAGGAGAGAGGAGGTGTGCGAGTGTTTCTGACTATGCTGAGAGTTCATTCGCAGTTCCTGTGTTTTACTCTGGCAGAGAGGAAACGCCACGTGCCAGGAACGTGGCCCTCGACAAAGCATTGGTTTACTGATCACACACACACACACATTCACTCACACACACACACACACACACACACGTGTGCAGCTAATGGTTACTGGCAGAGCCAAGCATGAGTGAAGGGGGCGAAATGAAAGAGAGGGGTTAAGTCGCTGAGTATGGAGGGATTTAGACCTCAAACAGTTAGAGGAAAAGAGAGAGGGGGGGAAGTAGAAGAGTGTAGTGAATGACTCACTGAGCGTGTAAGTGTTTAACTGTGCCGTACTGGTGTTAGTGAGTGATAGGGAGATCTACAGGGACCAACGGTGAAGGTAATGCCACCAGTGCGCCAGTAAAGTCTCTCTTTCTCTTGATTTCACTCTCTGTTTCTGCTTTTCTGCTTCTCTCCGAGCCTCAGGAGACCGAGGAAGAGAAGAACACGCCACGGAAGAAAGAAGGGATATCCCTGCATCTCGGCTCTCTTCTCCCAGCCTCTGACTTCCTACCCTTCTTTCCATCCTGTGTGCAAAATCGGATGCTTCTTTAAACAGATGAGGTATCCCAGATTATTGACCCAGTGTATTGATATGTCCCACATTTCTTTGTGTGCATGTATGTGTGTGTGTTTGTCCTGGGAGACTAATGCTATGCCTCCAGTTTCTGCTGCAGAGAAATCAATGACAACACAACTCTTCTACCTTAGAAAACCAATGATGGAGAGTGTGTGTATGTGTGTGTGTGTGTGTCAGTGTGCGCATTGTGTGTATGCACATGTGAGCTTGTTAGTGGACGTATTGCACGTCCTCCCCGTCCCTGCAACACAGCGGGATAACGGGACGTTTCACGGCTGCGGCGATAAAATGTGCTCACCTACCTGCTAATCCTCACTAGTGACAACGTCTTTCAAACCTGGAGGTGTTCATTAGTGACGGCTAATGGCAGCCGAGGTGGGCTAATGCGGCAGGTCCTCTCAGAGACCACAGAGGGCCATTTGCGCGCCGGCTGCTGAGATTGATTGGGGGTGGGCAATAGCGGCATATTATAGCATCGTTAGCCTTGCTCATTGACCATATGGAGATCAATACCTGGAGCGGCCCGAGGACAGTCGGAACTACACACACACGCACGCACACACGCGCACACACACGTGAGCACACAAACATTCCTCTATGGGCAAACTTGGGGGGAGAGAAATGTACACACTCGCATCCACAAACAGCCTGTGGTCTAAATAATGTTAATGATTTGACCATTAGGAGTGAGGCATGAATCAGTGGTAATGGCTACAAGAGAGGGGGCTGTATTGATAAATTGTTACACGTGTAAAGGCACTTACGCGCGCACGCACATACAAATACACACAACACAGCAGCGAGCACAATACAATTAAAGCCACGCATCTACAATACCGAGAACGCGTCCGGGGTTGTACATGTGCCGAACATATTACGAAGGGAAACGTGTCACGTTCTGCCGTTGAGCCATTTCTGATCAGGACAAATCCGGGAACAGTTCCGCGTTAGCGCTTCCTCTTTTACCGTATTAACTCTTGCTAAATGTTCAGAGCAACAACAGTAGCCGGTTTGAGTAATAGATGAGCAGGTTTGAAGCTTTTCAGACTAAAGATCACTGCAATCGTTTTCTCTTCCACCTTGAGGATCGTGAGGTAAACAGTAAAAGAGTTACAAGGTAAATCACGGGTTCCCCCTTGATGCTAATTTGTTACTTGACAGTGGTGGTGATGTGATTCCTGAATTAATATTATTTGATTGTATATCGCTAAAATATATACAAATGAATAATAATGTGTTCACCACTTTTATATGCAGTGTATTAAAGACAACTCAGAGACAGACTGACATGTGATTTGTGCATTGTTTTTGGAAATATGACTCATGACGTCTCTAGAAGTGTATGATTCAACTTTTTTCCATGATCCAGTGTTGAAAACATCAAACTATAATTGAATCGAACCGGGACACAAACACATCGGCCCAGTCCTACTTGACAGTAATGTACATTTCCAGACATTTGACTGGCCATCACAGTGCTTTGACAGACTTGTGTTGCGTTGCGTTCTCACTCTTCTCTCAAAAGCTGACAATGAAACGATAAACATTAACGCCTACAGGATACATAGCTTGGACGGCCACTTGTACTTAGAGTTTTGGAACAGATGCACTCAGGTACGCAGAGATCACAGTTGAATGTGACAACAACGCAAGGTCAGTGTCTGTAGTGTTCTGCTGCAGAAGTCGGCAGGTTGGAGGGAGGTGGAGGACGATGCGAGCGTTTAGGGCCCGCATTCCCAGGTGACTCTCAAGACACAACGCCGGCTATTTCAGTCTCATCTGCAAGGAGGGAGAAAAGGAGGAGCAGGAGAGGAGGAGCGGGAGGGTAGGAGAAGGAAGAACGGAAACGAAGGCTCTAAATTTAGCCCGATGCGACATTCCAGAGAAGAATAATACTGCTTCTCCCTGCTGCTGCTGCTGCTGCTGCTGGTGGAGGAAGACAGAGAGAGGAACCAGAGGTGGGACATATGCAGATGACGATGGCGATCGCATACGTTGAACTAAGGCACGTGCAAAAGACTCGAGGCAATAAGCCATCAGTGAGAGTTTTAGTAATGTTTCTGTGGTTAACAGGGAAAAATGCTGCGGCATGAAAAGTTTCCACTCATTGACTCGCTGGTGAATGTGGAAGATTTCAGAGCCCGAGTACTCTGGCAAACTATCATGTGATTCTCTGCTCGTCCTCATATCCCTGACCTTCTGTAGAGGGAGGGCGGGGGGGAGGAGAGAGAGGAGAGGAGGGATATTGAAAGAATGGGGGAGTATAAGTACTGGAAGTAAAGAGGCAGAGAAGGAGGAGGGGAGGAAAGATGAGAGCGAGGGAGTAGAGGAGAGGAGAGGGATGGAAAAAAAAAACAAGGTAACAGGAATGAAAACATACCCCTACTCACTATCGCATGAGTGCGCGAGTATGTGAGCATGCGCTCTCCAGACTCATGTCTCACATGACCCCACACACACACACACACATACACAGCGTGGGGTGTGTCACCCAACAGGTTACTGTGCTCATATGAAAACAGCTGCTATAGGTGTGGTGAGCAGTGTTACACACGACCTTTATTTGTCAGCGTGTTTCTGTGAATATGCACGTCTGTGTGTATGTGTGTGTGTACATGTGTGTGTGTGTTTCTTCTTGCAAGTGGGTGCAGAAAAAAAGCTTGCAAACTTTCCAGAGTGGCCAAATATGAAAGAAGTTATCACTTAAACAGACTCAAAACGCTGAACTGTGTTCACGCTTCAAGAACTGAAACCTATCTATTGCAACCAGCCTGCACAGACAAACACTTTCAATTAAAGGGTAATTCTGGTTTATTACAATGAATTTTTGTAGCTTTGTCCACCTTGATCACTGAGATCACTGGCAACACACAACAGGGCAGGAAACAAGAGCAGTCAGACAGTCAGACAGGAGACAAACGGGGCGACAGATGGAGGTAAAACAGTAGAAATCCCTCATTGGACAAGAAAAACTACAACAAGGTGAAACTGCTAAATCTCTTTTAGATACGCACCAGAGTGGAAAATCTACTTTTTAATATGTGAACATCGACCAGCCACTGACAGACAAATGTCCAAATTCACAAGCCACTCAATAGTAAATCATTACTTTGTGTCTGAAATCTACCAGCCACTTTCCCTCCCTGTGTTTGACAAGCCTTGGGGTTTGATCTCAAGCTTTGACCAATCTCATCTCACTTTTGGGAAGAAAGCAAATAAGTGTATTCCCCAAAAAATGACAAACTGTTCCTTTAAAACCAGTACGATGTTTTAGCGACGTTACTGCTGTTCCCACATCTCACTTAACTTGGTGAGTACAATGTTATAAAAGCTGACAGAAACCTAAGTTTGAATATACTGAAAGGATCCTTTCAGAGCCATTCTTTGGTCTGTGATAATGCTATTTTCTGGATTTTATTAATTGTACCTTTTTCTTTTTAAATGTCATTATTACCTGACATGGGCAATATTGTCTTGTTGCATTCATGCCAATAAAGCATATCGAATGGAATTAAAGCATTAACTACAGCGCAGAGTACAAGTGTGTGGAAAAAGTAAACGGGGTGGGTGGGGGTGACAGAAAGAGAGGCAGAGATCACGCCAGAGGGGGAGGGGGAGGGCACGTCTGTGCGATTTCAGCAGGAACTGTTTGTGCCGTTCCGGACCGGGGTGACATGGCAGCGACAGGCATTAACAAACAATCAGCGGCGCCAGAACATCGCGATCAAATTAAAGTAATTTCTCAGCAAACTCCGGAAGTGACTCTCACACGTCACAGACAAAAAGATGACTGAAGGTTCGGTGAAGGTATGATGGGCCAGTGTGTGTGTGTGTGTGTGTGTCTGTGTGTGTTAGTGACCCCTTGTTACATGTCGAAAACAACCCCCCACCCCTTCTTTCTCCCTCTCTCTCTCTGGCTTTCTCTCAGGGGCAGGGTGACGGCAGGGCCGGCCACAACGAGGTCAAAGAGAGATTTACTTCCTTATCAATTGGACCAGACAGCTGCCTGTCAAAGGAAAGTGAGGCAGAAAGACGGAGAGATGAAAGATGGAAACGTGGACGAGATGGAGGGCTACGGTGGGCAAGGTCACGTTTCTATGGAGATTTTACAGCAGCATGACGTCGAAGGCGACTGTTGTGACTATCTGACACAGACGCACACATCAAGGTCTCTAGTCCGGAGAAAGACAGGCAGGAGGGTGGACAGGAGGGGGGAAAAAGGAGGGAGAGAGTGATAGAAGACCACAGATTTGGTCTTTGCTGTGGCAGCAATGGAGAAAGTAGAGAGCTCAGTGTGTGTGTGTGTGTGTGTGTGTGTGTGTGTGTGTGTGTGTGCTGCTGCAGCCCTCCTCTGCCAGATTACAGAGTGACGTGAGTGTTATCATTTCTCTGATAGGAGCTCTGCCACAAGAGGAGGAAGAGGAGGAGGGAGAGGACAGAAAGGGGGAGGGGTGACAAGTCTCATTGCTGGAAAAATGGTCTGATAGCCAAGAAAAGGGCAGGGAGGGAGGAAAAGAAAAAGAGAGGCAGAGATAGACATAGTGCCACACAAAGGAAAAGAGCATACACAAAGAAAGAGAGGCAGGCAGAGGAAAAAGAGGACAAGGGAAAGAGGGAGCAGTAGAAAGTGAAAGAAGGGGGGGGGAGGCAGAGAGCTTGAAAAGAGAGAGTTCTTTGTGTGTGAGATCAGAGAGGCGAAAAGTTAAAAAACAAGCGAGGGGGGAAAAAAGGGCAGAAGAAGAAGGAAAACGTAGAGGTGACAGAGAGGTGAGAAGACGAAAGGAGAGAGAGAGAGACAGAGAGAGAGACAGAGAGAGAGAGAGAGAGACAGAGAGAGAGGGAGAGAGAGAGAGAGAGAGACAGAGAGAGAGGGAGAGAGAGAAAGAAAGAAAGAGGAGGGCCAAGACACACTGAGCTGCCCTGAGCCACTGGTGGGTCAAAGAAAGTGTGTGTGTGTGTGTGTGTGTGTTTATGCGTCCACATGGCAGCAGCAAGCAACATTTACAAAGAGGCAGCTGTTCCATTAGCTACTGCCATTGTGTCTAATTACATCCTGGTCTCCTTAGACACACACTCTCACACCCTTACACACACACCCTTACACACACACACACACACACACACACACACACACACACACAGCATATGTGCATGTAAACACACATTCGTTGCCTCTGCAGCCAACCAAGAAATCCCTACCATGCACGCTAACAAGGAAAGGAACTTGGAGCGACAGAGCCACAGCATGTGTGTGTGTGTGTCTGTGTGTGTGTGTTAATCACAGTGTCATGCACACTCCCTTACAACCCCACCCCCCTCAACACAAGGATACGAGGCAGAGAAAAGATCCACGAGTGTCTGTGTATGTGTGTTAGCCAGCATCTCTCTCTCTCTCTCTCTCTCTCTCTCTCTCTCACACACACACACACACTCACACACACACACACACACACACACCTCCCCCAGCCTTTGAGGAGAGGAGGATCTGAGGCTTTGTGAAATACCAAACATACCAGAGAAGCCACATGAGAGAGAAAAAGGCAGCTTTTGAGGAGCCTCAAAAGACACACACACACACACACACACACACACACAAACACACACACACACACACACTTAGACGCGCTCCATAAGACACAGGGCTTGACGTTGTTACAGGAATGAGGCTTTTCACACACAAAAACACACACGCTAAGCTAACATGATGTAAAAGCAGATAGACAAACACATATTCACACAAACACACACACACACACACACACACGTACACACACAGACCTCCTCCCTAATCAGCTCAGTGGTGTAGCATTTGGATAAGAAGCACTCCTAAGACTCCTCGACAATGGTGAGACAGGAGAGCTTACATTGTATTAAAGCAGGCAAACCATACACAAGCATCCTTCAAGCTAAGCGCCGCTGCTAACCTGCTGTCTGAAGAACACAGCGGCACAGAAATGAGACGACGCAATGGGCCAACAAAACACAAGTGTGGTTTTCCATTAAGCCAGGTTAGGTGGCAATCTTTCCATTAAACACGGGCGAACAAAAAGGTTTGCAGAAACCTGTGGACGCAACACAAAGACAGACAGACTGGTAAGATGTGTTAGCTTGCACTGCAGGCTTCGATCTTAACATCCAAACATGAACACAATGTATCACAGTGGCAGGAAACGCTGAAGTTACTGAACTGCTCAATTTGAATTCAAGCTTGAATTAGCAAAAGTGCCACGATTTGCAATTTCGCCACCATTTCCTGGCGTCTGCATGACCCAGCGGCATGGCCCGTGTGACACGGTTGCCAGTTGATAAGCGCCGAATGATGCGACGCTTCAAGACGTGGCCGGTGTGTTGAACTTCAGTCCCATTCTCCTCACTCTCACCCGGTCAGGGTCATGTGTCACCAGCTGACGTGCAGGAGACTTCTGAGTAGGTCTTTCTGCCCTTGTTGCCGTTGCTATGTGTTGCCTCAACCATAGCTGCCAGCCTTGCCTAGAAACATGCTCACTGCTAGCTAGCTAGCCTACAGCAACCTAAAGCAAACCAGGGCTGAGCGACAGCTGTCATTTCAATCATTTTTTTAAATTTGAAAAAACAAAAACAATGTGTGGCTCAACAGTTGTGAAGCATTGTGTTGCTGTGTACATGGACGTGCTCACGGGTTCAATCTAACCTGTTTTAATCTAGTCACAGAGTTGTACACCTGCGTGTGTCTGCTCACCTCAGACTGTCAAACTGCGTGATTTTATACCTCAAATACAAAGTCGCCAGGACGAGAGGGGGATTGGGAGCGACAGAGAGAGAAAGACGAAGCAGGCAGGTCACCTCACAGAGCTTGTCATCAGCAAAACCAGACATCGTTCTCTCTCTCTCACTCACACACACACACACACCACAGGTTTCTCTCATCTCACACTTAGGAGGGGAATGGGAGGAGTTTGTCTTGTGAGTGACTGCATTACCGGTGCTCTGAGGGCACATTGTCCATTACAGCTCATTAGTTCCCTAAATCGCTGTTCATTTTCAACGGGGCGCCCTGTGGTCTAATCCCACTGTGAGGAGGAAACGGGAGGCCGTACAGGAGGGAATGAGAGATATAAGTCACGTAATCGAAAAATAGCCAAACAATATGTCGACGTCAAGCAAAGCAAATTCAACATCTGAGGAGACGCACCCCCCCCCCCCACCACCACCACCACCGCCACCAATAATGACAGGTATGAGCGTGGTGAAAAAGTCACATTCTCGCACATACATACAGTCTTCATCCTCATTTCCATCCCCCACCTTGATTTATGAGCTCAACCTGGGAGATTGCTTTTCACAAGAGAGGGAGAAACATACACCAGCCTGCCAGACACACACACACACACACACACACACACACAATGTCATAAACCTATGCTGCAGTCCATGTCAAGGTGAAATGGAGTAGGAAAACAAATAGATGTGTTAGTGGCAAACCACTGGTCCGGTGAGCAGTGACTCTGGAATAACTGCCACACACACGCACACACGACTGGTTTCCATCTACATCGAGCACTCAGCAGGGCAATAAAGATGCAGAGGGGCGCAAGTCTGCAGACTGTACCGGACCTAAAGATGTCAAATGGTCCGAAAAAGATTATTATTATGTTTTAATGCCTTGCTTCTATTACTGCAGCTGATGTTCAGCACTATAACCAACTCAACTTTCAGGAGCTGTGACCAATCGGAAACTACGAACACTGTCCCACAGACTTGTGACTGTTAAAGGGTAAGAGCTGTGTGCTAATTCTTGAAAAGAAGTTCATGAATTATGGGGAAAAATCCTGCAGTGGAAAAAAAAATAAAAAGCTAATTTAAATCCCTGTGGCAGGCAGGTATGTCATCTAACCTGCTCCTTTTAAACCCCCCACATCAAAGACGCTAATGCTCCCGCTGCGTTGATTAATGGCCACAGTGGAATGGCTCATCCTCAGGGATTGGGGTAGGAAACTCGGATACGGTTCCTTAGTTTTGCAATATATTGAGCTTACTGGTCCATACACACACTACAAGAGATGTGAAGCTAAATGATGTTAAATTACATTAGGGGTCCACTTGCTATTTATTTCATTGTGTGTGTGTGTGTGTGTGTGTGTGTGTGTTCTCCAGCCGTGGTAAGCAGCTGCTACTGCAACATTTCTATTTCAGGTCTTTAAGGATGACATTGTAATACATGCATGGCAGAGTGTGTGTGTGTGTGTGTGTGTGTGTGTGTGTGTGTGTGTGTGTGACGTGACAGTGTCCAAAACAGGCCAAAAGAGACCCAAATGCCCTTGTGTGTGACGCAAAATAGCAGTCAGCCAGGAGCCCAGGTGTCAAACAGTTACTGAAGACTGATGGTAGCTCACTCGTTTTTTTTGTCTATGGGTGTGTGTGTGTGTCAGTGTGTGTGTGTTGTCTCTCAAAACAGAAACGTATAACCTCTAACGCCCAGAAATAGTCTTCTGAATGACAACGTCAGCATGATCTGTAGTCTATTACCGTCCAGCCTGCGAGCTGGCTACTGCTGACAAAACCAGGCTCTAAAACAGTGGCCGAGGATTAGCCCACATACCTGTACATGTCTTACAGGATGTAATGCAGGTGTTTAGCATTTCTGGCGTCAACCAGAGGGGGAGTGCATTTTTTTGTGGCTTAGGATTGTGAAACACACCAGCTATATCACTATTTAACCAACACAACTGAATATTGAACTAGACAGGCTTTTCTAAATGATGCCTGCCTACGTTTCCCATCATGGAGTCAAGTATCTTAACACAAATCTATACATTACTACCCCTTCTTTTTTAGCAGTAATAGAGCCACGTGTATTTTTCTTAGGTATGGTTATGTAGGTTTCTTACTATGACCCTATAATTATCATTTATTTTTCAGCACGGACTCAGGTGAATGTGACTTTACCTACAGTGGCCTGAAAACTTTACCAATCCAAAAAAAAAGGTTTAATCCTATCGATAAATCAGCCAACAGTCTGGATCACCGCCCGCTCCATGTTCAATAATTTATGACGTTCGCTGTGCCACGGCTGCTGTCCGAGGTGCTGATCCCGGGACCACCAGGGATGCGGGAGCTGTCCGGCGTGCGTGCCATCGTCGATATGCTGACGAGCAGGATTCCCACTAACGATGACAGAAGACAACCTCCGCTGCTGAGGGGATTTGCTGTTCTACACACTGATATTATTTTAGGAAGCTTGGCAGCCAATTCTGCTGTTGTTTTGTCTATTGTGACTTTGCCGGGCACCACTCTGGTATCTTAAATTCCTCTTCGTCGTCTCTGTGCTCTCTGTATGGTCCCCGACTTGTACTGATTTAAAGTCGCTGCCTGATGTATCGGTTCCACCAAAGGGCGCCGATGTAAAGCATGTGAAACAAAAACAAAAAAATGGGTGCCTCGGGAAGTTGAAACTTTTTCAAAAGTACACTCACTATGTGCACCCTATCTGCTTTTATTATATTATCATACTGTGTCTGAAGCTCTTGCATTATTTTACATTACAACCCCTGCATGGTAGCTAGACGTGTTCAATTGCACTCAACAGTGAGATGACTCAGCAGTACTTTATGTAACGTCACGCTCTGCGCTGCACTCCAAAAGTAAACTCAGTGTGCTGAACTGTCAATTAACAAATCTGAGTAAGTAAAAGGTGTCAGTAGTCCGTCGTATTGTCCCAACATGAAGGTGTGTGCCCTCGAGGCAGAACAAACCTGTCCTTGTAGACACAGAGGCAGAGCCACACACACACACACACACACACACAAACATGTACAGGTACTGTTTACTGTACACACACACACACACACACACACACACACACACACACACACACACACACACACACACACACACACACACACACACACAGGGTTGCTGTTGATGGGGCAGGTAAAGCTGTGCTATC